>JAYMTF010004493.1:0-13064 GCA_036897485.1 Pelargonium nanum | reverse complement strand
TACCAATTTAAGAAAAAAAAATCGTCACATTAGCTTAATTTGACGGTACCATACAGACTGAACTGTTTCATAATAAAATAATATAAATTAGGGACCAAATTAAAACGATATGAATAATTCAAGATTAAAATAAAAATTAAATTGAATACTAATTTAAAACACAATAAAAATAAATTTTGGGGAGCAAAACATTTACCTTTATTTTATTCAATTATGTCCTTGAAAAATGGAGGTTGTGATGATCAATTAGGCGATGACCAATGGGAGTAAATTGCTGCTTGATTTGCGGCAAGTGCTTATTGGTTTTTTCTCATTCCATTTATTAATTATTATTGTTTTTGCCCACAAGAAACCATGTTTCGTGTACTAAAAAAATATACGCACAATTTAATAATTAAGATTTTTTAGGTCAATCAATTAAAAATAACATTTTATTTTTATTTTTATTTAACATATTAAAAAATAGTCACTTGAATCTTTGTTGGAGCTGGCAATTTGAGACTGTGAGTTTGAGTTTTTAGAAAAACTGGACTGTGTCGACCTTTTTTTTCTTTTCTTGTTTCCTTAACTTGTTAAAAATGATATATTTGAATTTAAAAATAATTTTGATTTCTCAAATGAATTAAATATATTTTTAAAACATTATTTGAATTATTTTAACTAAAGAATTAAACGAACAATTCCTTCAAATTGTGAGTCAAACATAAACTTGATCGGGAAGAGGTGCAAGTTTTTACATTACGAAAATGGGCATATTATAAATTTTTCCAACACGATCTTTTATTTTCGCTTGGAAAACTTGACTCGATCTTACCGGAAAGTTATCAATTCTTATGTTTGAGTTAACACAGGTTTAGATTCATATTGTCAACTTTGCGATTGACATATGCACCGATCTTTTTTAATAGTTATTAATTTGTTTTAATAATGTTGTTGGACATGTATTGGTGGCACTCACAATCTGAACCCACACTACATAATTAGCAATCTTTTTGGAAATCCTTTTCAATTAGTAAAATCTAATTGCAAATAGAATGTCACATTCATTACTATATTTGGTCATCAATAGTTGCTCACAATTAATATAAATAATAATTATTAAGGTTGACTTTGTGATCAAATGTAGAATTTAGATTGAGCTAGCACCTTCATGGATCTTCAATCATGTCCTCTCCCTCTCTAACAAAATCGAGTCATAGTTTGCGACTTTAACACAAATACGATATAGAGCAAGTAGATGTGAGTTCAATTTAATTGTAATTTGATTCACCTATTAGATCGTGCAAACCATATAATGACACATATTCAATTGATAAAGATGTAGAAATTTGAATGAAGTGTCAAAATTTACTTAATTAAACGAGCCAACTATGTTGCAAGTTGGGCAGGAGTACGTTTTCTAACCCAAATTTTTACATGTGTTGACGAGTTATGTCATGTGAACCTGCTCGTACTCAATTCGTTTAATATATTTGTGTCGCGTTTGAACCGACCCATTTGACAAATTAGTAAAATTTCAACATAAATAAAATTACACTCCTATGCTTGAAAATCAATCTCAAAAAGAATATTATAGAAGTTCCAAGAAAATTAGTTTGGGTTATGAATTTGGACAATTCTGTCTCTCTGTCCAAGAAGCAATATAATCCAAACAAACCATTTGGATAATTTATTACAAAAACTACCATTTGCATTAATTTATTTTGGCTTTTCTTGGTCTAGAAAGAAACAATAGTAAAAGATAGAATATGCAGCTTCAAGATCTGGGACCTCACTGGTCAAAAGTTACAGTTAACAAATAGTAGTATATTATTTATAAATAATAAATTGGCTAACTTATTTTAATCACATCTATTTTTTTGTGTAATTGAGGTGAAAACCCATCTATTTTTAATGACATTACATAGAATAGAACTAAATATTATAACGAGAACATCTAATCCTTATATTTTAAAATGTTCAAAATAACGTTCAAATAGTTGAATTTTGATTGTAGAAATGCAACCAAAATGAATGAACCACTATCGAAAAAATAAGAATAAAAATTGGCGGGGGTTTAATTTAAATATTGATACAAATTTGGAGAGAAAAGAGATAGCAGTTAGGACTCCAAGAGAGCAAGTGATGCCCGAGCTATTGTTAGAATTGAATTTACTTATAAATAGTTAACTATTTTAATCATTTGTAACAATTTAATGATTGTAATTAATTATATAACACTTGTCATTATTTTTATATAAATTATTTTAACAATAAATTGCACTCATATATAGTACTATCAATGGTTCATGTTATAGTGGTACTAACTAGTAACTAACTATTCTTTGAAGAAGTTAGGTAACTACCCTTCAACCTTGAAAATAGAGATTTAGCCATATATAATTATATATATAGCTCTATAATACAATAATATTTATCACATAATTTTTTATCACAATTTATATTCTATTATATTGGAATCGAACTCATATAATTAAAAATTAATATAGTGAAAATTTTGATTTTAGTTGCGTTGTTATATCTAACTCTCGCGTTTTAGAGCGATTGTTCACAATGAAATTTAAAAATAAAAAATATTCAAAGTTTTAGAGGTCGTGATAAAGAAACCTAAAAAATAGTTATTTTAATTTATAAAAAGGTGTGACCATTACTTATTCTTTGATCATCCCAAGAGATTAGTATCCTTCTAACTAAGGTTTTAACATTTTGCTTTAAAGAGCCACTAAGCATCTTGTTGCTTGTAATATGTGTCATTATTCATTAATTTTTTAAATAATAATTTGTGAATTTATATATTAATCATGGTTATTCATCTTTTTATTTGATTTTATGTTTTGTGCCTTTATTTATTCATTTCGAGATAATAATGTGTGTCCTTATAAGCTAAAAAACACAATTTTGGTATTTAAACCAAATTTATATTAATATGGTTTTTCAATTATTTAAAAATGAATAAAATTGTTCCCGACAAAGTACTGATTGTGTAATTGATATTTTTTTGTTTACTTTTCAAGACACGTCAACAAACTAACAAAAATAGAACATTACTTATCGTTTATGTCATCTTTATCATTTTTTAAAATAATTGATGGACGATATGAACATAAATTTAGTTCATGCATCAAAATATTCAAATCCTAATTATTGAATACCAAAATAATGATTAATCCTTTATTTATTCATTTTTGAAACAATAATTTGTGTATCTATAAATTTATTTATTAAATAATAATTTGATGTGTCTTTATTATGGTATTGTATTTCTCTCTAACTGTATTATTAATAAAAATATATAAATAAATAAAATGCTCCAGCTACCGTACATATTTGCCAGCTTCTAGGTCCTATCTGACGTGGCAGTCCCAGTGGGGCCAGAACAGAATCATGCCCATCAAAAACACCGAATTAAAATCAACGGTGAATCAAAGGAGAAGATCTACGGTCAGGATTGTCCCACCTGATGTGGGGCCCAAGCTGGGCTGGCAATCATGTGGAGCTTTCGGAGGATCTGAACGTTGTTACTGCTACGGTGTGGACCCAAATTTTGAAATGAAACCACAATTATTGTCGAATAAGAGCCATACACGTGTCATTGTGCTCTCAATTTGTGAACTGTCCATGGCTGTCACTCACTTTCTCTCTCTCTCTATTATCATATATGAACTGTAATTTTTTTTAAAAGAGAGTTCATATTATAATTCCTTTTAATTATTTTATTTTATTTTCAATGTTGGATTGAGCAAAATATATTTACACTTTTTTAATATTTTGTTCTTAAGATATGTTTTTCTTAATATTATTGTTTTGCATGTGGTTGATTGATACAATCAAAATTTTGAAAATAAAAAAAAAATGATTATTATAAAAAAAAATGAATCAGAGAAACACGAAAGAATATATAATTTAAAATCGAAAGTTGAATTTTTTAGCAGCAAACTTTAGAATATAGACTTAATTTTTCTCTGTACACATATAAATTAATGTCAAATACATGTAAGTCACATGTCAGGCTGTGATAGGTGGAAAGTGAATAATATTCATATTATTTGAAGAAATACCCTTTTATATGTTATGGAAACCAATCCCTAGAATACAAAAAATGTACTTTAACTAGAAGTAAAACCCTAGGAAATTCCACAAATTTCATAATAATGACTTAACTTTTTTACGAATTAATAAACTCTAACTTTTCTAGTAAGGAATTTAAGGAAGTTAAATTTAAGTTTTAAGAATAAAGGTTATGTAATAAAGGTTTATAAAATACTTGTTATACCTTACAAGAGAATAACGAGAAACAAAAACAAAACAAAGACTCCTTTTAGGTATTTAATTAGGATAGCTTGAGTTTACACATGTACATGCATTTGACATGCACCACCTTACATCGAATGAGTTCAGAATGTAAATATATTTTGTTGTCTAGAACACGGATTTTTTTACAATAATAAAAATTGAACATAGAAGACTTCGAGATCATGGTGAAATCAAACAAATTCACATATTTTATCCGTAAATTTTAAATTTAATTTTAATCTCCCAACTCTTTTGAGATTCGATCTGGAAGAGATATCTTGAATCATAACCCGACTTCAACTTGAAATTCAAATAGTTAGCTCCAATAGGAGAGAAGGTATCATGTAATTACATTATTAATCTTATTTTCTTAATATAATTATAGCATTCACTTTTAAGAAAAAAATAATATTTAATTATTATTTTTCAGGTAACCGGTAACCGACAAAAGCCGTTGTCACAGCGTCTCTTTCTTTTTATTTTCTCTCACTCCACAAACAGAGCCCTCTGTTCCTTTTGCTCTGTCTCTTCCTCGTCTTCGCCTTCTTCCTTTTTCTTTCTGATAATGTAAAATTTTCGCAAAAGCTTTTCCAAAAATCACTCTTAAAATCTCAAACCCACAGCCCAAAAAGTTCAATTTTTTGTGCAATGGCTCTGAGTAACTTCCTTGCTCTGTTCTTGACCCACATTTGCTTGCTCCTGAGCTTCTCCTCCGCCGAAGATCCGTTCGTGACCTACAATTTTGTGGTCTCCTACAAAACCATCTCTCCTCTCGGCGTTCCTCAGCAGGTAAATTCTTCTGGGTTTGCTTCATTTTCGAGTTTGGTTCATGGGTTTTCTCTAGATTCTGTGAAGTTTCGATTTTTAGCTCCAGATCTGTTCTTGCACAGGTCATTGCTATTAATGACGAGTTTCCTGGTCCCGTCATCAATGCGACCACGAACAACAATGTGGTCGTCAATGTGAGGAACAAGCTGGACGAGGATCTTCTCATGAGTTGGTTTGTGGTTTTTTGAACTTTGGTGCTTACTTTTGCTGTTTTTGTTTGTGGGTTTTGAGGTTTCTTTTTGTGTTCACAGGGCTGGGATTCAGCAACGGAGGAACTCTTGGCAAGATGGTGTTCTTGGGACTAATTGTCCGATTCCTCCAAAATGGAACTGGACTTACCAGTTTCAGGTCAAGGACCAGGTTGGGAGTTTCTACTACTTCCCATCTCTGCATTTCCAGAGAGCAGCTGGTGGGTATGGTGGGTTTATCATCAACAACAGAGCTATAATCCCAATTCCTTTTGAAACCCCAGATGGAGATATCACCATTATGATTGGTGATTGGTACACTAGAAATCACTCGGTTAGTGTTTGCTCGATCTTCGAGCTTTTCAGCGTCGAATTCGTGGAGTTTCGTCATTGGTGTGTCTAATTGGTAGTTCTTTGGTTTGTTTCTGTAATGTAGGATTTGAGGAAAACTCTGAGTGCAGGGAAAGATCTTGGGATGCCGGATGGAGTTCTTATTAACGGGAAAGGACCTTATCGGTACAATGATACTCTTGTTCCCGACGGCATTGACTATGAAACAATTGAGGTCCACCCAGGTAATTGTTTTCTTAATGAGTTAGGTAGTCATGGACAATGTGATTTCTAATTATAGTAAGTGGACAAAGTTATTTCGGACTGTGGATTGGGTTTTGAGGTTGATTGCATAGCATGTTGGAGGTGTTGTCCTTATTGTTGTATTCACTTTTATGTATGTTATGGTCTCATGTTCTTGAATGTTGAGATCGAATCATGTGGGATGATGTTGTGAATCGGTTCTTTTCTTGGGCAATAAGGAATTAAGCAATCATAATTAGTAGAAGTGGTGATCTGTTTGTCCATAACAACATAGACATTCTACTTATAGAATGAGTTAGGTAGTTATGTGATGTGACCGGCTTCTAATTATAGTAAGTGGATGATGTTATATCAAACTGTGTATTAGGTTTTGAGGTTGATTGCATAGCATTTGCTGGGTGTCATCCGTATTGTGTTCACTTTTATCTATGTTATGGTCTTCTGTTTTGGAATCTTGAGATGGCATTGTGTGGGAAGATGTGGCAAATCGGTTTCGTGTACAATAAAGGATAATTAAACATCATTAGCTGAAACATCTGATTCGTTTCGACATATATAGCTTGCTTAGTTAGGTATGGAATTTGATTTATGAAGCAAACTGTTTGGTTATGAGATATCTTTTCAAGGAAAATTTCTTTATTTGGCAGATTAAAGTGCACATTAATATTAATAGGTTTAGTCTTTTGTAAAGTACCAATGCACGTGTACTGATTGATGAAACTATGACAATTGCAGGAAGAACATACCGCATTAGGGTTCACAATGTTGGAGTATCAACAAGTCTAAATTTCCGGATTCAAAACCATAATTTGCTTATGGCTGAGACCGAGGGATCTTATACAGTGCAACAAAATTACACTAGCTTAGACATTCACGTTGGACAATCATATTCTTTCCTAGTGACCATGGATCAGAACGCAAGCACCGATTACTACATTGTAGCGAGTGCAAGGTTTGTAAATGAATCAATTTGGAAAAGAGTTACCGGTGTTGGCATCTTGAAATATTCAAACTCCAAAGGAAAGGCAAAAGGTCCCTTGCCAGAGGCACCAAATGATGAATTTGACAAAACATTTTCGATGAACCAAGCAAGATCCATCAGGTGAGTTTAAAATATCTCGAAAATTGATTCGTGTTTAGTGGAACAACAAATTATGGATTAGGGTTCTAATATTTTGTGCTCAAATATGCAGATGGAATGTTTCTGCCAGTGGTGCCCGGCCTAACCCACAAGGTTCTTTTAGATATGGTTCAATTAACGTGACTGATATTTATGTGCTCAAAAACAAGCCACCAGTAATGATTGATGGGAAGCGGAGGACAACACTAAATGGGATCTCGTTTGTTAACCCCGCCACACCAATCAGGCTTGCTGACCAATATAAAGTGAAAGGAGTGTATAAGCTTGATTTCCCGTCTAAGCCACTTACAGGAGCACCTCGTATGGAAACATCGGTAATTAATGGTACATATAGAGGATTCATGGAAATTATTCTTCAGAACAATGACACCAAGGTGCAAAGCTACCACTTGGATGGATATGCATTTTTTGTCGTCGGGTAGGAAATTGTTACCGTTATTTTCCTCTTTTTATAATATATAAATCACATACCATATCAATGGATATAGAAAACTTCTCTATTTTAAACTACTCCACGCTTGATTACATGTAGGATGGATTATGGTGAGTGGACAGAGAACAGCCGAGGAACATATAACAAGTGGGATGGAATTGCTCGCGCAACAACACAGGTACAGTTAATGGATTTTGCTTGTATGCACGTATAGTTTGTTAGCTTCTTGATTTAAATACAATTTTAGCCGTTAAAATCGGTATTTGCTCGTAATGAAACACTGCTAGGTTTTCTGCCTTCTATAAATTGCTTTTGATCACGTGAAAACGAAATATAAACCAGACAAAGTGTCTGCACACACTTAAGAAGTGCTTGACAAGCTTTCCAATGACCACTATAGTGAATGTAGTAAAAAAAGATATGAAAATATTGAGTTTATGAAACTTTCATTGTATGGAAAGTCAAGCTTGATCATGATTTAGGTTTTCCCTGGAGCATGGACGGCAATCTTGATCTCACTCGATAACGTGGGAGTCTGGAATCTGAGAACAGAAAATCTTGACTCGTGGTATCTTGGCCAAGAAACATATATCAAAATCGTCAATCCAGAGGCCACTAACAAAACTGAGCTGCAAATGCCGGACAATGCACTTTTTTGTGGCGCCCTCAGCAAATTGCAGAAGTATGTATTGCTTCATGTATACTTGCATTCCTCTGGCTATTTTTGAGCGGGAAAAATTCTGATTCCACGTTTCTTTTCTTTTACAGGCCTCAAGATATCTCTTCATCGGCACCAACAGCGAGTAATGGATCGAAGCTGTTGTTTATTGTGCTGACAATCATGTTTGCGATGATCATCTCTACTTCCCGCTAGGCTTTTTCTTGGGATGTGGTTGCGCGTGTTTAGGTGGTGTGTTATTCTAGTCCTGTTGATACGAATATTTGAGTAATTTTGATGACCTGTTTCTCTTTTAGTGTTCTTAAATGTTGTTCCCTGCAATTACTGGCTTAAGTTATTGGGATTTATCATTCTTTTCATACCTAAAATTCATGTACTAATGGCAATTCATCAATTTTGTACAATTTAACTTCCTATATCCTACTCTCATCTGTTATTTCTCTATCACTATCATGTGTTACACACACACATACACGGCCATGTGCACGCTTTAAGCCTTTTCACAATGGTAAGTTTGTTTCGCCTTGTGATCGTGAAGTCACAGGTTTGTGTCAGGAAAACAATCTTTATACAAGATTAGGGGTAAGGACACGAGGATTTTTTTACCTTGTGACCATGAGGTTACGGGTTTGTGTTGAGAAATATCCTTTTTGCACTAGGAATGGAAATAATGCGAGGACTTTTTGCTTGTACTATGAGGTCGTAGTTTTGTGTCGGGGATGAGTATGGGTTTGTAGAGGGGAAACAACCTCTTTACAAGAGCAAGGGTAAGGATGTGACATAAATGACATCTAGAATCCACAATGGTGAAAAACTCGTGCACTGGACTGTCATGTCGCAGGTTTGTGTCGGGAAAGCAGTCTTTCTGTAAGAGTAAAGATACGACACAAATGACGTTTCCTAGACTTCACAACGGTGGCACCCTCGTGCACAGGACCGATCTTATATATGTTGCCAGTTGTATTTGCAAGATATGTTTGTTGCTGATATGGGTACTATGTGATGTGTTGGATGTACAGATACTGATAAAAAGGATGTTTCTCTGGCAAATATTAAAAACAATGTAAGGGGTGGTTGGGAAGAGAACATGGAAGAGAGATGCAAAAGTGCAGACACATTTCAAATCCATGTGTATGGTATTGGCAGCAAGCAGGTGGTAGTCTAGCTGGATTTCATTGTTCATATGTGTCTTTTAGCTTGTTTTGTGTTGTGTGGTCTCTTTTTGCTCAGCTGAGCTGGTTCCTCATGCTCTCTAGACTAAATGCCATTGGCCCATTTTGCTATTTGCATCAAATACCACTAGCCACTTCATCATTTTGTTTTTACACAACTTATCTTATGCTCTCATTCTTGAACATTGATCCATCCTTCAAAAGCAGAGCTGACAGATGGGTCAACGGTTCATGGATCATTACTGATCCAAATTAGAGGTGGCAATTTGTGTATCAGGATGCTGGATATATTTGTGTAGAGTTTAGAATGGAAAGACTAAACTTGAATTTGATCTTAAGGGGTGCAAGTTCGTTTGAGGTGCAAGTTCCGGGTCGGGTTCGAATCTTACATGCAAAATTTGTAGGTTCTAATGGATTTGCCTAACCCACATTTTTCAAGAAACACCCAACCCTACACCAACCTGATAAAGAGTCTGGGCCAATTTGTGACCGAGATATGCTATATTTCAAGTTGAATTTCAGGTGTCCGTAGATCCATATCTAAATAACCGGCTTTAATCCAACTTCATAATATTGGAACTAAGTCAACAAAAAGTAACTTGATGCACATGCAAGCGTCTTTGTCCCGACCCATTTAGGCACGAGTGGTTCGCACGCCGCATGCCACCATTGGCTCGACCTAATAATGTTGGATCTGAATCGACAAAAAATGACTTGACAAGTATATCTAGTTTTATAGTCCGACCCGGTTGTCCATTTGTTAGTTTTGTCCAAAAGCCAACTTGCAAGTTGTGCCCTACAACATTTTCTTAAACAATGATTCTAGCAAATGCATAATAACCAATTCTTGAAATGACAAGCA
Source organism: Pelargonium nanum (assembly GCA_036897485.1). Lineage (NCBI taxonomy): Eukaryota > Viridiplantae > Streptophyta > Magnoliopsida > Geraniales > Geraniaceae > Pelargonium > Pelargonium nanum. The sequence continues at coordinate 2,874 of JAYMTF010004493.1, read as the reverse complement.
TTTTTAATTCTTTTCTTAAACATTGAACATGTTATCATCAATTATTTCGACTTCGACGTTACACTTTGATGTACTAAAATTACACATTTATAATCAATTAAAAAGGTTGTTGCAATAGTAGTTACATAGGTTATGTAATCAAATATTTGAAAGAAAATACACAAATACAACATAGACAAGACATTCAATGTACATTACTAGCAACATACCAAATATTTAGATATATCCAACATTAACTAATTAGCTAGATGGCATAATGGGCTACCAAGAAACATAAATTTGTTACATTAATTACTACTACTATCTACTAATGATATTAAAACTCATTAATCCAACTACCTTCACACGTGAATTTTATAAATATATAAAAAAAATTGCAAAAAATAATTACGAGGAGTTGAAAGTTAGACAATTAAACTTTAAAAATCCCATTATATTATAGAACTCATATTTATTTTATTAAAATTATTACCTCCTCAATATATTTTTTAAGAAGAAGTTATTTAATATTGTGTAAAAATATTGATATATAAATAGCAAAACTAGTTTTGGTCTGTTTCTTGAGTTGGGCTTGCCTATTGTTTTTTCTCTCTCTAGGATTCAAATATTTCCCAAGAAAGTTGAGAAGATGGGCCTTAGAAGCAAAGGTCAACAGCTGACTTATGATTTGCACGAATAGAGTTGACAATTTGTATCAAATGCGCATACACTTAGTATCTTATTTGTATTTATTGTTAAAATAGACTCGGTTTTTTATTGAGCCAAGTTTAATAAGAAAAAAATATGAATCAACTCAAACAATACTTTTACTTTTAATGTAGAATCTGCAACTGAAAATTCATAATTTGCACGAAATTGCATCTATTAAAATCGGGTTTGATTCATATTTTCAGACCCGAATCCAAAATTTGAATGGTTGACAATACTCACAAGCCAAGTCTTTTCCACTGCCTATTAAAGTAATTGTAGGTAATCAATTAGCCAAGTTGTTGCTTGCCCTTTACTTCTCTCTCAACATAGTGAGACATGAATCAATCAATAGAGAGGATTGGATGTTTCCTCTCAAGCATTTCCAATCAGGGAATGTGCCCTATTAGCCTATCAAGTCTCCGGTCTAAATTAATTATGTCTTCTTAAAAGCATTTAATTTTAAATTAAGCACATGACAAATGAATAGATACAATAACTAGAGAGACGTATCTTCTCGTCTAAAAACAATATCAGCATTAACAAAAACTCTAACTATATTATAATTAAGCGACGTACAAGCGCAAACATCACGCTTGATCCATTCTAGATCAGGAAACAACGTTGATCTCACACCATGAAAACCACTCAATTGAGAGTATTTGACTCCCAACAAGTATGGAACTAGGTTTAGGATTTGGGGAGCCAAGAAGCATGACAATAATGTTGCATCACATGAAGTTGCTTTGTTTGGTCAATGATGCTTATTCAACTTAATCCTTAAAACGCACAATGTTAGTTACTTAGTTGAAAAATAGTTTATTCATACTATGAAACATTATGACTAAATTGTAATAAAGTAAATACATAGATGCACAACTAAATGTATAAATATTTATATGTAAATAGAAGAGGATATGTGGAGTCAATCCATTAAGAAATGCATCTCTACGTGTGAGTTCCTTTTGTGTAAACGATACAGTTCAGATAGTCAATCATAAAATCTAGATAGTCGATCAAGACGCTATCTCATGTACATGAATATTTTACTCGTAACAATGTGTCCTTATTTCTTCGGTGAATGAGTGACTCTAGAATCAAGAGAGAGGTTCAGGTGGTCGATCAAGGCGTTATCTCATATGTACCAAATTTGTCTCATTACTTTTTGAGAGAGATGTTTTTGTTGAGTTGAGTTGAGCATGCTTGACCTCTTTTCTCTTTCTATACATATGTTGTGTTTGTGTGATGTTTATGTCTGCAAATTTCGATGAGGTCCATGAGGCCAGCTAGGGCACGCTCAATGATTATGTTCCTTGGAAAATGCATGTTTATATTGCTTTAAAGGGATATATATTTTCATGCTTGACTTCAAACCAAGTAAGCAGATCATCATATGATGCTCAGCTCAGGTCAATAACGACCAAACAAAAATATCTTTACTCACAATTCTATCCATTATTAGACTCTCTCTCTCTCTCTCTCTCTCTGCATATTTAAACCCTAGAATCTTCAGGTCTTTTGCTTGCTATAGTTGCTACTCATTTTCTTGTGAATGTCTCTATTGCTTTGACATTCCATTTCAGGCCTTGACATGTATAAATGCAGTGAGTGATGCTTAATTAGGGTTGTAGTATAGAAAAGCTTCAATCTTGCTCCATTAATCCAAGTTCATCTTCTTGCATGAACAGGTATGTATGTATATATGTATGTATTATAGCAAACAGTATAGCTTGGAAGAGTGGCAAAGAGTTTCATGGCTACAATATGTTTTGCATTACACTATTGCATGTTTATGACAATTTGTAGTTCATGTGTTCTTGGTTCTTGACATCTCTTTTTGTGTTTTGACAATTCACATTATTTATAATATTTCATGTGTTTTAAATTGAGTTTTGACCTTCTTCTTCTTTTTTCTTGGTAAAAATTTAGCATGTGTTTGTTGGTGTCCAGTTTTTTCTCACGTGATGTTTTATGGTTTTGATGTAATATACTCGACAGCTGTAATTATAAAAACAAATGTTTTCACGTGTTTTAAATATATTATTTGTAATTCATGCATGTATGATAAAATGTGAAACTTAGTGTGAGTTTCTTATTATTTTCTTCTTCAATTCTATTATTCATACTCCAACATGAAGTGCACATGTACATATGATGAGTGAGCTTTTATATATATATATATATATA
>JAYMTF010004492.1:0-13065 GCA_036897485.1 Pelargonium nanum | reverse complement strand
AGTACTACTTAGACCATTTCATCAAACTTTGATAACCAAAATGACCCTTATCTCTAATTTAATCCGTTTATTGATCAATTTGTGTTAAAAGTAACCAATTTAGTATGATATTAAACTTTCATCACAATATGAACATGATGTACAAATACCATTCGACACTACTAATTCTAAACGTGCTGGGTTCTTCAACACGAACACGATTACAAATCATTCGAGTTCAAATACTATAATTTCGTGTCATGTGTTCCGTAACAACACAAATTGCCAACTCAAGTGGTGTACATGAAGTCTCTTATTGAAACGACACCGTTTCATATGTTTGAACAAACAAAGGACCAACCATCACCATCTTGACTTCCACTAACCCCAACCTCTGCTGCTCCACCAGAGATTGTCTTCACCGACCGGCGACCGCCGGTCACATTCTCCACACACCAGATTTTCCGGCCATTCTGATGGTCTAGAAACATGGGTTACTCTCAGAAAATTGACAAATTTCCTCTGCTTCCACCAAATCCTCTTATGTAACAGCCTAATAATCCTCTGATTCCTTGTTTTTGCTCAGACCCACAAAGAGAAAGCAACCACAACAGTCTAATTCAGGTAATTTCACTTCACATTTGCATTTGATGGTGTTTTGTGCATTGATTTTTAGTTTTGCTTTCATGTGTTTTGGTGTTTTTTCCTTAAAAATTATTTCTTGGTTGATTAATAGGTCTGTTAAAATTATGCCTAATGCTCTGATTGCGACCATCAAACTCTGGTAAATTGTATATATAATTGCATTTAAGAGTGATTAGTGTCTTGTTCTTGTGTTTTGCTTTTATGGGTTTGAGTTGTTTTCCTTAAAATTCACATTTTTATTTGTTGATTTTTAGGTCTGCTAACATTGTTATGCAAAACAAGAACAATATTGGGCATAGATGGATAAATTAGAAATTTACCAGACTCTCTCCTCCCTCACATCCTCTCAGTACTCCCTATAAATCTTGGTGCATCCACTTGTGTTCTGTCAAAAAGGTGGCAATTTCTTTGGAATATGGTTCATAATCTTGACTTGGAGTGTGACACTTCTCAATTACAAAAAGATCAGGAGGGTCATACTGTTACGGGCTTTGTCAATTTTAAGAACATTTTTTTCTCTCGTCGCGACAAAGCTTTGTGCATTGGAAGGTTCTCCTCAAATTTCTGTCATATTGCTGCATTTTTTTTTCGTTTTCATGGATTCTTGCTGCTATCTCATGTGATCTTGAAGAACTTGATCTTGACTTGAGTCTTCTCAAGTGGTTTCGGTTTCCTTTTAGGATTTTTTCTTGCAAGACTTTAGTGGTACTGAAACTCAGTGATGGTATTTTTATTGTTGCTCCTTCGTTATCCATTCATTTTTCCAAGCCCTTAAGGTTTTGCATATATCTGTGGTTTTAAATTTCGACTCTTTGAGCAATCTCTTTTGTGGATGCCCTGTTCTCGAGAACCTGTCCTTGAAACAATATCGTTAATTTAAAGAATCTAGCGATCTTTTTATTTCCTCACGTACATTAGTTGTGGAACTTGATCGTTCAAGTGCAATTGTTTGGGTGGATGCTCCTTCTCTGGAGTATATTTATCTCGAGAACCTTGGGAATTTGGTTCAAGCAATTACTTGTCCATATCTTGGATTTGATTATGCCAAAACAAAAATAATTCATACTGGTCCATTGATGGGGGCATGATGATATCATACATGTTGGTGTGTTATTCGTTTACACTTAATTTTAAACCACAGAATTTAGAAATACTTACAAAATTTAGGACAAATAGCATTTTTTACCCGACAACCATTCAAATCCTGTAGTTGAATAGTGATACTCATGCACTTTTTGTATACTTAGTTTTGGGCCCATTTCCTATAAGTTTCAGGTGGGTATGCACTACCAGCATTTTGACTATATTGTTGGAAGAAAATAAGTAATTAATCCTTAATTTATACACTTAATTTGACTTATGCTACCAAAAGAATTAACTTTATGGACTTGACTAATACATAAATCATAACTTGGACCGGCCAAGAAGCTGCCAAGTAATTCACTAATAACACGCAGAGAAAGTTTTCTTTTCATATAGATGATTTGATAAGAAAACTAAATCACACATTCATGATATGTTGTGTGTATAAATTCAGTTATTATTGCAAGATCTCAACAAGTTTCTGTTGTTTCTGCTCCTCTATTAGTGTTGCTTTCTGCGAAGTATATCGCAATGTCATTAATATATATTCCAGTGTTTTGCACGTTTCAGGTTGGTTTCTATTTACGATTACTTATCTGTTTCTAATAATTTACGGTTATTGAGTTCTCTTGAAATAACAAATCAAGCATGATCCTAAGTCCGTGCCCAATCCATCAAGATGTTAAAGAAACCAAATCAAGAACCTGCATGGTATTTCTTGTTTTTGTTTTGTTTCCATGCAGCATGATGATCACTAGTACTACTAGTATCGTACCATCGCTCAATTATATTACTCATAACTGCCACAAGACTGAGGTTGATAGTTATAACTATAGTACCTATGACTACGACACCAACGTCAAGCTTCTTCTCTCTTCTTTGTCCACGAACGCCACTCGCAGCGACGGCTTCCACTATACCACCATTGGTGCCGCCCACGGCCTGTATCTTTGCCGCGGCGACATAATTAGCAACGTGTGTCATGAGTGTGTTGAAGCCGGTAGCGAAATGCTGTTAAACAATTGTCGTAGCAGCATCAACAAAAACTACAGGTATGTAGTGTAGGCACTTACCTATGCCACATATAAAACCACTAATATTTTTTTAAATATTTTAGTTGAGTTTCAACTATTAATAAGCCGATAAAAACTATTAACTCGTGATGTGTCAAACTCTCATCAACTTTACTGAGTCTTGACCGTTCACTCTTGGATGCCACATCGTCTCGGTTTCATTTTGCTTTGATGTTTGATATGTGCTTGTGTCTTAGCGAGTATTCAACTATTTTGAGGGCGTTTAAACTTTAAATTAAGAAGCTACATCTTCAGTCTCATACTTAGTTTGATATTGACGACATGAGGGCTTACTCGTACTCAATGACATTTGTTGTCTGTTTGATTTAGAACACATTTCTGTGTCTCACTTATGATTTTTTATGCATCGTCAAGAATATATGTACATTTTTTCTTCACAATCTTGCGTTATAATTTTCATTTGGAATTATTTTTGTGCTTATTTCACATAAGTTTTGGAGAGAAATATTTTATTAACAAATTGCCTAATATGCATTTTGCACTAATATTTGCCTCTGCCGCCACAGCTCGGCGGGAATCACATGGTACGAGGAATGCATGGTTCGGTACACGAACGAGAGCTTCTTTGGAAATGTGACAACGTCTGATTTTGTGGCGAAATCGAGCAGAAACAAATCGGAATCGGATGGAGAAACAATTGATGCACAATACATGATCGACCGGTTGAAGAGCTACGTGCCGGAAACTCCTCTCATGTTTGGAACAACCGAGGTGGGTGTGGGAGATACGAGGAAAGCGTACGGTCTTTCACAGTGCAGTAGAGATTTGAGCTCAGGTGGATGTAGAAAATGCCTGAGCAAAGTCACTGACCAGCTGGTGATGGTTGGGACGTTGAGTGTGGGAGGTCAATTCCTTACTCCGAGTTGCTGGTTTAGATACGAATTGTATCCCTTTTATGCACTGATCAAATCGCCGCCGCCGGCTGCTCCGCCGCCTTTTTTGTCGCCTCAGACTCAGCCTCAGCCGGTGCACCAAGGTTATGAACTTAACTCAAGTTTTGTCTTCTCTATTATATACCAATGTTCTATTATTACAACATATTTAAGGGTTTAACTAACGAAGTTTAGGAATATAATATGGTATCAGAGGTTCGTTATTGAAAGATTATGTGTTGGGCACTCTCAAAATTTTATAATAATATAATGTTATTCTTAACTATCTAAAGCAATCATTTCTGGTGTGCTTCTATATATATTCTCCTTTCTTTATGAACTTCTATATTCTCTCATCTTTTTATCTGCCTCTTATTCTATTATGCTAAAGCCAAAATGAGTTGAAGAATGTGCTCTTTATCTATCTATTTCTGGTCCACCTGCAAAACTATAACAAGTTTGTAAATGAGGAGGCGTGTTGGTATGTACATGTAAAACTATAATTGAACTTAAGACTTTTATTTTAATCTTTTCTCTCATTTGATCCTCTAACATTGATAATTAATTAGCTCTATGATGTCATCACTTCGTCATCAGGGCCCTGTGTCACCTCATCATATCATCTTTGCCACGTCGGCATGACATCATTCTTACCCTCCCATAACATCATTCAAGACTAGATGACATCATAAGGATAATAACATGATGTTATAATAGCTTACTTGACATTGTCCTCCACATCAATCACGTGATGTCACATCGCCCCAACCTTCACTTTGTGAGTATAAATACCCCATCAGTCCAATGAGCACATATTTTCTTTCTTCATCTTTTCCCACCTTTGTAATTCATTTGCTACACTCTACATTTCCATTCTCTAGAAACTAGCTCGATAAAGTCTTAATTCACTATGATAGAAACACCTATTTTCATGTCCTTGGTGAAATCCAGGGATCACGCACTGAATTTCGCCTTACAGTGTGATCATTATATTAGTATCTAAAATACCCTTTGCATGCTACTTTTGCTTGACAGGAAGTGGCAAATCAAGAATTTGGATCTTCACCATCGCTGCTGCATTTGTGGCAGTAACATTAGTGGGAAGTGGAATATATTTTATGTGTCGCATGAAAAGGACAGGTAATTAATGCCAAAGGCAAATACTTAGCTTCACAAAACTTACTGGACATTGATTGATCACTGAAGTCGTGAAACTTGAAAATTTTGTTACAAAAGTGCTAATACTAATATTAATATATATATTTGCCATATTATAGGTAGGAATCAAAGCAACTTATTAGGCGCATTACTCTATGGGAAACAACCGAAAACCAGTGTTGAACTCCATAGAAATATTTTGGTGGAGGAATCTGAAAATGCTGACTTTCCAACAATCCCTTTAAGTACAATTCGACAGTCTACTCTTGATTTTTCTTCTCAGTTTAAGCTAGGAGAAGGTGGGTTTGGTCCTGTTTACAAGGTAATGAATATGCTAATTTTTCTTTTTCTTTTTCTTTCGAGTCGATCTCTTGCATAATGTTATTTACGAGAACACTTGAGTGTAGAGTTGACGAATGAGTCAACGACTGACGGACCATCACTGATCCGACTCAACAATAATAGGCACAGTTCGATAATAAGTAGGATGATAAGCATTAAAGCGTTTTTAGCCTGACTCTAGTTTAGGCCCAATTCCGGCCCTCATTCCATCTACAATTTGGCTTGATAATACAAAATTTAGACAGCAATAAGTGGCATGATAAAACATGTGGATGATTATAGTCCGACCTGTTTAAGCCCGATTATGGCCCGTCGGCCATCACTGGTTATGCCCAATAATATTACTGAACCCATGCTGGCAATAGGTGGCCTAATAAACATGCAAACATATTTTAGCAAGACCTGTTTAGGTCTCAACAGAGTCAACAGACTTATATAAGCTGTTGGTGACAGCCAAAAACAAGCTGTTGCCAATGAGTACACAATGAATTGGGTTTAGAAATAGTGACCACTAGGCTGACACGGATAAAAGCCCAATAATGGTGACAATTTGAGCTTTTATGCTTTTGGCGACAACTTTTCCGTCGCACAAAGCTATGCTTTCGTGACAAACCCCTTCTCGTCGTGCACCAGAGACTTTCCGTGATAACAGCTTTCGTGACAGCTAGTTACTAACTTTTGGTGTCAAGATATGATCAGTTTGAATGACGGAATGAGCTGTCGCGGAAAATGAAATTTCTTGTAGTATCCTGATTCTGGCTCACGGGCCATCACTAGCCCGATAAGACAATTAATATTAAACCAACAAAAAGTGGCTCGATATACATATTTGCGTTTTCTTAGACCCGTTAGCTTATTCCACGACTCCACCTAAGTACACAAATCTTAACGCACAATATGTGCGTAAAAGACATTAATAATTTGAAATACTATTTCATTGTTTGTCGAGAACAATTTTCACAGTTGGTCTAGACATTTTGCTATCTACAACCTTTTCAGTATTTGTTTATACAATTTCAATTTTGTGCATTTCGTTTTTCCCTTTATTTTATTTATCATTTTTGATAGGGTATTTTATCGGATGGAACTCATATAGCCGTTAAGAGACTCTCAAGATCTTCTGGTCAAGGTGTAGAGGAGTTCAAAAATGAAGTAATCTTGATTGCTAAGTTGCAACATAGAAATCTTGTGAGACTCTTGGGTTGCTGTGTGGAAGACAATGAAAAGCTACTTATATATGAATACATGCCCAATGCTAGTCTTGATGTTCACCTCTTTGGTATGTTATATTTATATGATCCATTGTTTACCGAACATATATCGATGTTTGTCTAAATATTTTTGATGTTCGTCTAAACTTTTTTCTTTTCCATACATTTGTGCAGTAGTGTTTGTGCATTTAAGTTTTCCATATGTGGAAAATGAAATAACATATGTTTTTAGGTCTAAAATACAAATTTGTAACTATGTGAACATATTTTTTTTCATCGCATTTTCCTCCTAATTCACCACTTAATTCATGTCATTGATGTTGATTAGATACCACGAAATGTGCCCTACTTGATTGGAGAATACGTCTTAGAATAATCAATGGAATTGCAAAGGGAGTTTCGTATCTTCACGAGGATTCTCGTCTCCGAGTTATACACAGGGATCTAAAAGCAAGCAACATTTTGTTGGATCATGATATGAACCCTAAAATCTCCGACTTTGGACTCGCAAGAAGTTTTGGAGGAGATCAAAGGCAGGCTAATACCATGAGAATCGTCGGAACATAGTATGTGTTACAATATAAATTTTTAGTTGTGTCTACTGTCAACTTAAACTTTTAGTTTCTATGCATATATGTTTTGATTCTTGGAGTCCAAATGATTTGATCCGAAATTAACAGTGGATACATGGCGCCGGAGTATGCTATGGAAGGATTGTTCTCTGTGAAGTCCGATGTTTTCAGCTTTGGTGTCCTTTTGCTAGAGATCATTAGCGGGAAAAGAAATGGTGGATTTTATCTCTCAGAACATGGCCAAAGCCTTCTTGTATATGTAAGTGATCATAGACTTTGTAATTAATCCTCTCGTAGATTGTTTGCAGACCCCATGAACTATTAGCTTTTCTGTATATATTTAACCATATGTAAAAGAACCCTAATCTTAACAAAATTATAATTTCACCCTTTTATTAAAATTCCGACCCAAAGCTTCAACATTTTTCAAAATTCGAAGCCTAAATTTAGATTTTTTTCTAATAGTTTTTCTTCGAAAAATTTAGTTAACTGATGAACTCTAACCTGACATCTTTATAAGGGTGTTGTCCAAAAGTGTATTTGGCGTATAAATATTTTTATATCCATGTGCTCAAAATGAATGTCCAGTTTTTCATTTTGGCAAATGTTACGTAATGGTTAGTTATTGTTAGACAAGTCCATTCGTACCCTCGTACTCTTCTTGAAACAAACATAATAAGTTGTTTTAACTATAATTTATCTTAAGTATATAATTAGTATTTCATACATACATAACTAGCTAACTAAAACAAGAACCGTGAACACTTATTTTGTGACAATTTTTTTATAGAAAAGAAGTGAACACGCATCTTGAGACACAAGAAGTATATCTTTTCATTCGTATATATTAGTTAACTGATACTCGTTTTACTGCACTCAGACGTGGAAACTATGGTGTGAAGGTAGAGCTATGGAGTTGATGGACTCGTTATTGGAAGAGTCATGCACAGCAAGTGAGTTTCTCAAGTGCATACACATTGGTCTATTGTGTGTTCAAGAAGATAGAGCAGACCGACCCACCATGTCAGCTGTTGGTGTTATGTTGGCTACTGAATCTGTTGCTCTTCCGCAACCAACACAGCCTGCATTTTCTATTGGAAGAGTGGAGACAAGTCCTCATTCATCGCAGCTTATTCCTTCTCAAAATCTTTCCATCAATCGAGTTACCATCTCTACTGACGTGCCTCGGTAACAGATTTGGCAATTTGAACTCGAACCCACAAGCAACTTAAATCCAATCAATGATGAGTTCGGATTGCATAAAGTAGACTTGATTGATTTTTGGGTGGAGTCGGACAAACTGTACATCTTGCTCTTACATGTCGGTTTAGGTTAGATCTTTTCAAGCCGAACCTGAATTAGCTGGCTCTACATGGTAATAAGGTGTTAGAATTGTCCCAAATTAGTGAGGACAATTCGAAAATATGCCTATGGGCTTTATTTGTAATTTGTAGAGCAAATGTCTTGTATATATGTTTATGTTTCTTGTAACAAAGATGATATTAGAAGAGCTTAGATTCATTTGGGTGGACTATCAATATTAGAATTTTGTGTATTCTTGTGGTTGTGTCCTAGAACTTCAATGTCACACTATTTGTTGATATATTTCTCTCTATACTGCTTTCAAAAGTCAATACATTAGGAGAAAAGGTTATTGATTTTGTTGTGATGTGTTGTTTTTCACCATGATCGGTGTATAAATTGTTTGTTAGTGTCGCTAGTGGTATGAAAAGATTAAACACCTATATTCTTGTCAATTCGTACCACGAACCGTCCTTATGAAAAAGAGAATACACAAGAAAACACCGTTCAGTGAGAATGTCATAGTAAAAGAGTGAATCAAATGCAACAAATGTAATTATCTCCTAGCCCACAACTTGCCTAAAGGGTCTACTAAGCCTTTGAGAGTAGCAAAATCAGGATCGGGATAGCGGAGAAAGGCTCAGTATATCTCGCTTTGGGTATGTTGTATAAATGGAATGACCATCCTTTTTCTTTTTGGAAAAAACACCCCAACACTATGGAACAAAGGATTCTCCTAGACCTACACTAGGGGTGAAGTGTGTCCGATACATTATGCCTACTAATTTATAGGGGAATCTCTATGTTCGTGACTGGTGGAGAGATTTTAGAAATATATATGCATGTATGTAAAATTAGGTTGCCACAAATAATTACGTATCATCACTCTACATAGAACAAGAAATTTTAGTTCATGATGAGTTGTAAACTATTAAGTTCAATATCAAACTGCACATAGTAGTTTGAGTTTCACTATTAAAACGTCAACTTGATTAGTAAGTTTTCATTTCCACTATAATATGTATCACATTTATTTTATATTTAATTCAACGCGGGATTTGGTCACCCACTTAAACTCTTTAGTTTTATTTATACATATACATATACACATAACATTGATTATAATACCATTGATTCTGTTCTTTATAGAACAACATATTAACCATTTTAACACATAAATGAGGTATGCAATGAGTAAACAAAAAAAGTTGTGAAACAATAAGCTAATCACTAAAAATGGGGAAAACAACCAAAGTTTAATACGTAGAATAACTATTAATCGTCGCGGCCAGATGATCACGAGAATTTACGCAAATAATACAATGTCAATTGAACTCAGTACGATGCACGTAAACTTATATATGATACAAGAGCATTGACATAGGATCATGAAGAGTTACAAGAACTCACTCAACTTTGTATCAAGAAAATGCCACTATTGCTAGTGATGTTCAGGATCTGGCCCTCCTGGTGAGATTCTCTCAGTTTCTATCAACCTCCTCTCTTGATGATACTTTTCTTTCAACAAATCTTGCTCGAATTTCTCCAAGATTACGCGATAATCTACCTTCCCATGCATCGTTAACACGCGAGGAACGCGCGCATCCAAACAAGAAACAAGAATCAATAACATGGTTAGAGGAAGAAGCAACACAATAGCCTTCAAAGAAACCATATTGTTTGAAACCTACAAGGCCAAGAGCAATATTGTACCATGGAACACAACAAGACCAACTATATATGAAACCTAGGACAGTGACATTATAGGATTTGTATTGTCCCAATACAATGTAGGACTAGCAATACATTCATATTATGTCATCTCTAGCTATCACTTGATGTGTTTGATTGTTTTAGAAGCTATTGGCTGTTTCTCTCTAATGGGTGTTGTAGTCAAAACCTAGTCATGTTTTTGTTGTTGTTTCTTATTGATCCCAACAAGGCACAAGAAGACACAAGAAGCTTTAATGGCCTCAAGCAAATCAGGTTGTGTTGCTGATATAGCTATGGATTGTCCTTTTGCATGGTTATGGAAACAAATGAATGTTTCTTGTTTTGGATTTGGACTAATCAATGGTGTTGATTTTGTTAGCCAACTATGTGCATGTTAATTTTGTTTGTTTCATCATTCATGAGCTCCTAAAACCATGTTCTCTTTGTCGATCTATTCATTTATTTATTTTGTGTTTTGACAAAATCACAAAAAAAAAAAAAAAAAAAAAAAAAAAATTTAACCAAAATCAAGATTGAGTATTAATAAGATTAACGATTCAATCAAGTCATCTAATAAAAACAGTAACTGCAACAACAAAATCAAATTTAAAGCTGAGCATTTTATTATCATTTATGTTCTCAATGATCGTTTGTGAACAAAAAATTTCAACGCTATTTTTGGGGTTAAAATGTTGTTTATAACTTAAAGCAATAGCAAGACATTCTGTGTCGAACTATGAATTAATATGATTCTTAAGTACTAATAGTAAAATGTTGAAATAATCGACAAAAGAGGTCATTTTTTAGATTAATCAAGTGCAAAATTATACTTATTATATATATTTTTACCGTCACACCCTCGTCAATTGATATGATCATTTGAACTAATACGTCCTACAATTTAAATTTAAATTGAGATTATCAAACAATTTTCAAACAATTCCTCTTCAAGCTATATATGCCGACCTAGCTAGTTAGTCAATTTTGTCTTATTTATTAACTAAATTAACAAGCATTAAAAATGAGTAGAAAATGAAATAAGACTCAACATGACATGCATATTTATATGGATAATGTTTTAGGTGGTAAGTCAAAATTCAAACTATAATCATTTCATATGAAAACAAAATTAATACTATATATATAGATTCAACATTCTCCTTATCTAGTTGTTAGCAATTTGATTTTGACAATTTACACCTCACTCATGATTCATCCATGCTTTATCTTCTTGTCCCCTCCTTTTCTTGTTCTCTATTCATATATTTGTATTTCTACAATAACATTTCTTGATATATATTTCACTTATTGGTGGAACAAAAAGCAACCAACTTAGCAAATGTGCATTATTTGTCATTTTGGACTTAAATTAGTACAAAGATGAAGCACTTTAAACTCCACAAAAAGCATAGAGATACTTTATAAATTCCTATTTTTATTAGGCTTAATGGCCTTTGTCGAAATGATACGTATTAAATTAATCTTTTAATCTTTGTAGTTAAGAGGTTCAGGATTTTTGTAAAGTAATGAAATCTATCTTTCAAATTGTATATGTTAAATTATTAAAAATTTACAATTGTGTGGGCTGGAACTAACAATCTGTTTGTTTTTTCATACACAGCGACATAAAATAGTAGACACGTACTTAAACATGTCATCATCTTGTGTTCAAAAATAGTAAAATGCAACCAAGATTTTAAGTCAACAAGTAGGATTTGACAAAATTTATTTTCATTTTCATTCATATACATGGTTTCACATGGGATAAGAATTAAGATAGCTTTCAAAGCATATATATAGAGAGTGGTCTTATATATCTTCTTCCATGTATCAATGGTTGTATTGCACTTATATTTTTGGTGCTAATACTATTTGACATGACCAAATTAATTTGACTAGTTGATGAACACTCAAGGTTCACCATTTGGCCTATATATGACTCAGAACCCAATAGTTGGTTGACCAAATGAGTTATTTATTTATTGTTATCATATTATTATTGTTGTTTTTGGTACACACTAGAATCACTTGAAAAATCCAATGCTATTTGTGATGATCTATGTAGTTTTGTCCCCATTCTAAATATTGATCTTCTATACGTCATACGAGAATATATGTAATAAAAAGTCTATACAGACATTGATTCATTTCCAAGTTTATGATAACAAATGCTTATATACATATATAAATGAGTGTAAGCTAAAAAAAATTAGTTGAGTATTATTAAAAAATAATAATGATCTAGCGGGTCATTTTGTTCACGCAAATTTAATATTTACCATCAATAAGGTAAGTGACTTGAAACACTTGCTTTTCTTGAGGTCTCGATTTTGAGTCTAAATTGTTACGCTTACTGATAAAAAAATTATATAAATATTGTTTAATAATCTTGCACCAATAAGTGAAAATTATGGATAAAACCTTGCTATTTGTCATGATTTAGATCTCACTAACTAGTTGGGCGGTTTGTGGAGCATATATGGTTGGTATGTGACCTTTGATGGTCAAATCAATGATCAAGAATTGAACATGAAGAAGTAAAGAAAAATCTGTATGAGCATTGCATGTGAGAGCAAAAGTGTAGAGTGAACTCATCTTATTTATCTTTTTTTTGGTAGTGAGAATTGGAGATTAAAGTGGAAGGCTTCTCTTTGCATGTTTTATGTATTTATTGTATACACTTAACTCTATGATAGTAAAGTTGGAGTCATACCGATATTTGGGATTGAACCAGATTAATTGGATTGGAGAAGTGTTTAAGATTATATTGCGTTCCGAGCTGAATATTTGTACTCAACTAAACTAAACAGATTCTTTCTGTTTAAGTTCGATTCAATCATTTGTTAAAATATTCAATTTGGTCAGAGCGTTTGATCCAAATTCAATTATGATCAAACATTTTCCCATATGCAGTCTCTAGTTACTGCATCATCACTCCCCTACCTAGTTGTTTCAGTTCATCAGGTTTACGGATCCGGCTTTCTGCTTGAATTCTTAGCTTGGTTTAGCTTTCTTTCTTTAGCTAGTACTAGTATTTGACCCCGTGCGTTGCACGGGTAGTATACCAAACTTTATAAAGAAAAATATTATTTAT
>JAYMTF010004491.1:0-13071 GCA_036897485.1 Pelargonium nanum | reverse complement strand
AAAATATTTATAAAAAAAATTCAAGTAAATGGTGTATTTTTATAACCAAACAAAGTTGAGAAAAAAAAAAAAAAAAAAAATGAAAGAAAGAGAAAAGAGGAGACCAAAGTGGGCCAGAAACACACGTTATGTAACAATTACAGGCAGTTCCATGTGTGCCCACATGCCTCTCTCACTACACTATTTCCATACACACCACCACGAAGAAGAAGACCACTTTCTCTCTCCATTTCTCTGGTTCTAGAGAGAGCAACATGAAGGAGAACGGCGAGGGCTTTGTCCGAGCAGATCAGATTGATCTCAAGAGCTTGGACGAGCAGCTCGACCGCCACTTCAACCGAGCTTGGACCAACAACAACACCTCCGGCGACCCCACCGCCGCCGCCGCAACCACCACCGTACCCATCGCCGCCGCTGCACCCACAGTCTCCGTCGCCGCCAACAAGCAGAGGCAGGAGTGGGAGATCGACCCTTCCAAGCTCATCATCAAGACCGTCATTGCTCGCGGCACTTTCGGCACCGTCCACCGCGGCGTCTACGACGGCCTCGATGTCGCCGGTCAGTCCCATCACCCACCTGTCATTTTAGCGTATTTCTCTATTTCGAGTTTATTTTTTATTTTTTCCATTTCAAATTTAAATTTCATATTTTTTGGATACCCCCATAATTTTAGTGATTTTTATAATAATTTGTAGTTCATGGCCTTGGTAAAATGTAGTTCTAGTTCATATCTGCTAAAGGACTAATTTTTATTCTTTTAGCTCAAGGCATTGCTATGTTACTAGAATTAAATCTGCTAGGTTTGCTACTTTTTGGGCAAAATTCTTGGGATATGATTGTTGTGGACTATGGGATTGGTCATTGGCTCTTGTAAATGAACTTTTATGGTATCCGTGACTCGAAACACGGGTTCGGGTTGGTTTTTGCTGGTGCTTTTCATAACTTGAATCATGCCGTATTCCTGTACTTTCATGTGATCCCAGCTGTTTTTTTATTGCCTTGCCAATTAAAGCGCATACTACATTATCTTACAAGCTGCAAATTATGTGCCCACAATATAATTGTGTTTCGTCTTTAAGACAAATAATAATTATTGTCTTAATTCCAAATTTCCCCGTGTTTTTTGTCCTAAACTAGATTTACTTAGGGGAGACCCATTTGAAATTGTGTAAAATTCATAATTCAGATGTATATGCAATTCAGTATGAGAATACCTTTTCCACTTTTTATTGGTTCGATATATGGCTGTACTTGGATCAACAATTGGAGTTATTTCCCCCCACTAATATACTAGCCTTTTGCTACTTTCTTGTCGGTTAGTTAAACTACTTGACTGGGGTGAAGAGGGCCACAGGACAGAAGCTGAGATATCTTCACTAAGGGCAGCTTTTACACAAGAAGTTGTTGTGTGGCATAAGCTTGATCATCCTAATGTTACTAAGGTCAGTAACTCAGTATTTACCTCTACTCTCTCTTTCAACTTGTAATTTTTTTACCTCAAGTTATGGGATTTTGGTGATGGGACCAGGAGTGTCTAGCAAAGGATATTGAGCTAGTTCAGTGAAGGATTTGGAAATTTACTTAAATTTTGTATTTTATTGACACCTAGAAATTTAGACTTTAAACCCAATTAGCTGTGTGCGTTTCACACAGAAGTTGAAGAAACTCTGCATCTCCTCTACCTCAATATATTAAGTAATAGGCTAGTCATCCAGTTTGGTAGTTACTGCAATTTTCTTCAGCTGGCAGTCCAGCACGTACCTTTTATTTTGCTCCCCCGTTAAAAGGGACAATGAACCACACACTGAGGTCAAATCTCCAATAATATGCATGCAGTGGGATTTTTATTTTTATTTTTTGTAGAAATATTACGTCATAATAACTTAAATATTGGAATTTTTTTAGAGTTCTTGAAAGAATATTTTTGGTGTTCATGGATTTGGCTGTTTAGAGTGTTAGTATCATTGACGAGTCTTCAAGAAATTTAGCTTCTTCGTAGTTCTCTATTAAAAATAAGGCTTTTTGGACGGGATGCTAATTTTTCTTGAAGCTAACATTCTCTTCACAGAGTGTCTTATTTATAATAATTTAGTATTTTTGTTTTTGCTTCTTCATTTCTGTTCTGTTTTTTTTCTTATTCCCTCCTCAGAGGTCTTTGTCATTGTTTAACGTTACTTGTTATTTTCCTGCTGGTCTGCATATTCCTTCAATCTATTTTTTCACCAAAAGGGCTCATCTTTGTTCTCTCATTTTTAGTATTGGGGAAGGGAATTCTTAGGTCACCTAGCTTAGTTGTGTCCAAAGCATTCATTTGTCAGAAAATGAAAACTAATTTGAGGTGCCTTCACATAGCTGTGGAGGTTGCTTAAGCTATCTACAAGGTTGCTGGCCCTTGTGCAACCCTTTCAGCATTTGGAATCTTCAGAACTCTATGGTGTCTTAAAAAACAATTGTGGTCCATGCTAGCATTTCAAGAAGGATGTGTATTTCGTTAATCTGGATGCTAACATCTAGAGGAAGTCAAGTTCAGTTGGATAATTATACTAATAGATTCTTAATCAGAAGTTCATTTGGTTCCAATGTATTATTTGGAAAATGTGGTAGGGACCTTGTTGAATATAATGGATTGGTAAGTTTTTGTGTGGTGTTGGATGACTTTTCGAAATTGGATTCACAGTCCATATACATGACACCTGTGCATCAGTACATGTACCTTTTCCAATAGTGTAGCACATCCCCACATGAGTACATCAGTACATGTGCCTTAGATGCCGTCTTTTCATTGCTAGTTAAGAGTGAATAGACGTTTCCTAAGTTTTCTTCTACTTGCAAGTTCATTGTCCCATTCAATTCCTGTGCTATGGTTTGTAACTGTTCATTTGATAATTGTCTTTTCATATCATGGGCCGCATATTTTGACTTGTAGACGCGGCGTTAGCTTAGAAAAGATTCTACCCTAATGATGCAAGATTATGGAATCTAGTAATAATGGGGAAGAAGTGCAAATTGCAAAAGAGTTAGTATGCCAATATGTTGTAATATTGCCCTGCAGATTTATAAGTGTCTTTATCGTATATGTAAATTTTGAGGGCTATGAATTATGAACTAGATGCCATATAAGGCCTAAGTTTTAATTTTGTTTTCAAGTGTTTGTATGTGATATTACTGTCTCAGATTTAGTTGCACTTTTGACATTCATGCCCACTCATTTTCAGTTTATAGGTGCAACAATGGGTGCATCAGGGCTACATTTACAAACTGAAAATGGTCAGATTGGCATGCCAAGTAACATTTGCTGTGTTGTTGTGGAATATTTACCTGGAGGTGCTCTAAAATCCTACCTTATAAAGAATAGGAGAAGGAAGCTAGCTTTCAAAGTTGTTGTGCAACTTGCACTTGATCTTGCTAGAGGGTACAAGACATTCATATCTTGGTTTAGTAAAATTGGCATATGTGATTGTTGTCTCCTTGAGCACTTAGAACTTAGAAGGCATAATATTATATAATATTGTAGGTTGAGTTACCTTCACTCGCAGAAGATTGTTCACAGAGATGTAAAGACGGAGAACATGCTATTAGACAAGACACGTACAGTAAAAATTGCTGATTTTGGGGTTGCTCGTGTTGAGGCTTCAAATCCCAATGATATGACTGGAGAAACCGGAACACTAGGGTACATGGCTCCTGAGGTAACCAGGCTGTAAATTTCTATATTTGTTTAGATGACATAGTGCACATTGATAATTGAATCTCTGCCTCAAGTGGGCTTGATCCACATATATATACATGTAGGTTAAGTGTAAACCAAGAAAAGTAGGATAACTGTTATGCTTCTATTAGGAGAACAATTGAACAAAGCTGGGACGGGTGGGTTGTGGATGTGGGGAGATTGTAAGCTCCATTTAAGATTTATTTATTTATTAAGCAATGATAAAACTTGGAAATGGAGATGCAGGGAATGGAACTCTGTGCCTTTCGCTTGCAAAGCAAGTGATTTATGCAATTTCATATAATAGGTGGTTGTAGGTTTCCGTTTTTGACTGGGATTGGCAAGATTTGATGAATGATATTATTTACTGTGTCAGTTCAGCTTAAAAGAAGAGTAGACATAAGAAAGAAAATTAATTTATTGGATGAATGAGTAATGACTTGTCTAATGGTGGGATACAGGTTCTCAACGGCAACCCATACAACAGAAAGTGTGATGTGTATAGTTTTGGCATCTGTTTATGGGAGATATATTGCTGTGATATGCCATATCCCGACCTTAGTTTTTCAGAAGTGACCTCAGCGGTGGTTCGCCAGGTAATAAATATTATATGCCCCCATCATGTTCTGCCATAATGACAGTTTATTTAGAAGCTATGTTATGAAAGTAAAATCTATCAAAGTGAATCTCGGATAACCATCTTCATTATGGAACTGCAGAATTTGAGACCAGAGATACCAAGATGTTGCCCAAGTTCTCTAGCTAATGTAATGAAAAGATGCTGGGATGCCATCCCTGACAAGCGGCCGGAGATGGACGAGGTAGTTTCTATGTTGGAGGCCATTGATACATCGAAAGGTGGAGGTATGATCCCTGTCGATCAGCAGCAGGGTTGTCTCTGCTTCCGCAAGCATCGAGGGCCTTGAAGAATCAATCCCGCTTTGCCATTAACAAATGTGTCAAGGTCAGATTCATCCGTAGCTACCAGGAAAAAAAGAATTCGTTATTTTGGAAGAGATTTGAATGGTGGTAGGATAGAGATTGAGGAGATGTGCTGCACATCTCTTTGCTGGATGATGTAAAGTCTTTTTTGTTCTTTATTTCTTCTCGTGGTTGTTCCAATATATGTATTTATATGTCCTGCCTTCTGCCGTTATTCCAATATGTGTATTTATACATGAACTGCCCCACCGGCTCTTCTCAAAGATTACCATTTATATATACATAATATTCATTCTTGTTACCGTCAAGTTCATATACTGGTTTCCTCTGCAAGTCTGTATTCCAGATATGATGTATTATATAGATTGCAGGCGGGCTTGTTTCCTTTTTCCTTCTTTTTAACGAGCTTCTCATGGCAAGAGCCAAGAAAGTGAGTTTAGATGTATTATTTTGTGTAGCATGCTCAAGAACTTTAGATACAATATATTTTTGCCGTCTTTGTTCTAAATTGTTCATTAACAGAGTATGTAACCTTGCAGGTATTAGGCGATTGTTTCAACTTCCAAGAACCATAGACCAGTTGTTGCGGGACTCCCAAAGCAGCAAAAAGAGGAGAAGAAAGGTACACAACACGAACTCAGATAAAAAAGTTTCTTATTATTTCTGGTGAGTGAATGAGCTTTACTTTTACATCATCAACACAGACAACCCAGAAACTGTTTTCCTATACATACATACATGCATACATGTGACAGTAAATATGAATCAAAATTGAAACTTTGTTAGTTGGCTCAAAAATAAACCAACATATGAAACACTGATCATCTAAGCTACTAGGCAAACTTACTACAATGCCCCTATACGGCGTCGGCGAGTTGGACCTCCTGTTGCTTAGGCGGCTTGGGCTTCTCGTCCTCCTCGTCGTCGTCCCAATTTGTCGTCTTGTAGTAGAGGACATACAACACGAGTTGCACCACCCCAGACATCATTCCCAAAATATTCGGAATCTAAAAACATGTAATGTTAAAAGCCACACTACTATGCAAGAAAAGATTAGCAAAGTAAAGTCGGTAAAAAAACTCAATTTGGTCCATAAACTTAAAATAGGGTCGAAATATGAAAATTCATGGACCAAATTGAGTCTTTTACCGATAATATTCCTTAATGAGCTTTAGAGTGTTAATTACCATTATGAATATATCAAATTTCAATAATGAATAAAGGAGCCAAATGATCCCATTGCACAGGTTAGCCAATGACAGAGCAAATGGCATGTACTTGACGCTCTTTGTCTTGATCACCTTTGACTGCCAAAAAGAAAAACACGAAAAACAAATAAACAATACCATCTAACGAAAAAACTAATAAAACATTTGCACGTAAATTAGTAATAAAATACGTACCATGACGGTCAAAGGTGAAGCATACATTAATATGTTGAAGAAAATACATACTAAACCAACAATGAAACTTCTTTGATCCATGGTATGGAAAAATCTTAGTGTCAAGAAAACGATAAGGACCATAAACACTACTTCAACAAGAAGGACGATTATCATCTTCTTCTGAAAATCCACAAAACGATAGAAAAGCGAGTTAATCAAACGTGTAACGAAATAAAATTTAGTAATAGTATGATCCGAATCGTACCCTTTTGTCAGTGTATAGGATGAATATTGCGACATAGATGAGTTCCATGGAAAGACCTACAGAGTTGATGGTAATGACCAGAAGGTTGTTGGGAGTAATGAAAGGCATACCGTAGAAAAGCCACATTCCGCAATTTAATACTGTTGCTATGTAGGGGTCGGGTTTGAAATTCATCACTGATTTATTCTTGACGATTTTTATGAATGTAGGTCTGCAAATCACTCAATCTTGTCAACTAGCAAGAAAACGAAAATCGAGGTTTACAAGAAGTGGGAAGAGATGGATACTTACATGGGAGAGGCGAATAGGCAAAATGAGACGATGTTTCCTGCAAAAATGAAACAAAAAAATGTTGTGAGAAGAGAATTGAAGAAAATTAGGTGATTGTTGGTATTGGGATGTGATCAAGTTGACGGGACTGACCCATAATGCCTACGATAGTTCGTAACATCTCGGTGTCAACCATTTTTACTAGTTGTTTGAAGAAATGTAGAGAAAAAAAGAAGGAAATTAAAATGTGTGTTGTTGTTGTTGTGAGAAAGTGAGAGAATTTATTAAGGTTGTCTTGAACGGTAATTTAGGTGAGCA
Source organism: Pelargonium nanum (assembly GCA_036897485.1). NCBI lineage: Eukaryota > Viridiplantae > Streptophyta > Magnoliopsida > Geraniales > Geraniaceae > Pelargonium > Pelargonium nanum. The sequence continues at coordinate 6,182 of JAYMTF010004491.1, read as the reverse complement.
AGCAGATTGTTTCTATTTAAATTCCTTAAATCTCGTTTTGTTCTTAAACAATGTCCGGTTATGGATGAAGAGTCCACCATGAGGTCAATGAGACTTGACTTGGGCTAATTTGAGGTATGAAGCTGTTGGATTTTATGCTCAGTTTAGATTTTTTTAGGTAAATTTCACTCACCAGTACTTTGAACCGTTCAGCATTTTGATATCACACCCACAAATTGCACACAAAAATGTACATAGAGGTGAGTGTGATTTTCCTTTTCGGGTAGAGATTTGTTGGTGTCGTCCAATGGCTTTTACAGATTTGGATGTGTGATTTACTCAATTTGTATTTGAACATCTACCACAAGAACATTAGTTAAGTGAACACAACACTATAATTGTAGGCTGCATGAGATCAATTATATGTAGAATTGTACCGGTGGAAATGGGTCAAATAACTATGTACCATCAATTGCCCTCAGTCTTTGACTCTTGAGATTTATTTCCGAGCGTTGGAGTAATTTTAGTATCATACGTATCTTCCATCACTTAACATTATAACGTGTCTTTTACTCAATGGTTAAGATACGGTCTAATAGATCGTTGTATCGAGTAGTTGGATCATAATCTCGTATCACAAAATGGATGCATGCGCAACAACGCCAACTATGAGAAATGCACTTGGCTTTCTCTCATGCTTTGTTAAAATATTGTCGGAGGTGGTTGGGTTGGGGGAGGGAAGAAGTGCAACGGTGGTTGAAGCTCTAGCGGTTCGGGAAACTTATACTGGCTTAAGGAGGCGAGTTGGAGGAAGACGATTATTACTTTAAAAGTGACATCGGATCTCAAGTCAGAGTCCGTGATGCATAGTAATTATGGTCGTATTTTAGATGATTGTCGTGTTTTTAGCAGTGAGATGAAAATATTGTTTCTTCCTTTGTTAAATGATTTGTGAATGGGGTTGCGCATACTATTGCGAGAGCCACCAATTCAATGTCTGGTCGTTATGTCCGAGTTAGTTAGATTGTACGTTGATTGTAACACAGAGTTTGTATGATCCATGAAATGACACTTTACTCCTTAATATGACCCATCCATGATCCATGAAATTAATTGCAGGTTGGTGCAATGAATGATTTTGAAAAGCTTGACACCTCACACATACATGGGTTTCAAATAACCTTTTCAAGTCCCAGTTTCTTGCAAAGGACTCGAAACTCAAGTCAAGGTCATATTTTATAGCAGACATTCAAACATGGACTCCCTCCAATCCAAGGTCCCAGATTAAGTATCTTAATCAGTTTTAAGAATTTTGTCGGGCAAGTAATTGGAGCAGTTCCTATACATTGCACCTCTTAGCTTTCTTTAAAAACCAACATAACCTAAGAGCCATTAATCTCTCCCACAAGTCAAGATTGGTGAGCCTTTTACAACAACATCATAGGTCAATATCCCATTAAATAATAGCTTAGTCTTCCATGGAAACTACTTACCAACTTTTGTGGTCTTATTCCAATAGAAATCTGCAAGCTTCAGAAACTTGAATCTTTCATGTAACAAAATCTGATTTTTTTTGCAAAATCAAGTGTGAATATGATCAACTGTCATTATTAGCAACTAATTCAAATATGATCTATTAATCTTCAACCGCGTATTAGAATCATATATGGATAATTTTACCAGATACGCAACGCAAAGAGAAAGACAAAGACTATGAAACAAAATGGTAAACACAAGAACTGCTTGAACAAAAATAGTATTTCCATTTCAAGTATACAAAACTAACATTCCATAGTTAATTAGCCCTTGAAAAAACCAAGCTAATTCACCACAAGTATTATGTATCTATTAACATGTGTATCAGCAAAATAATGCATCTTCCCACAGTTTCACCAAGCATGAAAAAACTGTTCTTGGTGAATTGCTGAATTAGGCCTCCTGGAAGAGCTTGTTTCTTGAAACTTCTGCAGAATCTTGATCAGGGATCGCGCTTTCTTGCTCGCGTGAGCTGTGCCTTCGGTTATCAGCGGGTACAGTGAAGTCATGAGTGACGGGTCAGTAGCCAAAACAGCAATCACTTCCGCTCCTCCATTGATGCATAGAGACAGCAAAATCGAAGCACAATGCTCCTTCCCCGCTCGCGAGGTTGAGGATTGTAAATTAGCCTTGATTGGGGACAAAGCCGAGTTCTGCAGAATCTCAAATGTCCCGTCCACTGTGTCCGCTAAGGTAGCAAGAACCGCTAAAGAATCAGACACAAGATCGGGTTTATCCGAGGATCCTACAATGTCAATCAGCAATGGAACAGCTCCAGCTGAGAGCACCCTCTGGTGATTCTTGGGGAACAAGAGGAGACCAAATAAGGCCACCACAGCATTCTTCTTCCCACAAGCCGTCCCGTCCCTTAAGAGCTCCACGAGGCCCGGGATTGCATCCGGTGTCTCTCCGATCATTTTCCGGTACCCTTTGACTGAGGAAATGTAGAAGATTGTAGCGGCCGCTATCTGCTTAGCTTCCAAGCTCAGCCCGGTCTTGAGAACCGCGAGGATCGGCCTCAACCCTCCGCTCTCCACGATCACTCTCTTGCCACTGGCGTGCTTCGAGAGCTTCAATAGAGCTGCAATGGCGTTTTCTTGAGCGGACGTGTCGGTAGTGGACAGTAAGTTCAGGAGGGAGTGGACAGTACCGGCCTTGATCAAGCAAGACCGGTTAAAAATGTTCGATTTCGCGAGCAATCGAATCTCGTAAGCCGCTTTGTTCTTCTCCGCCATTGTTCCAAACACAAGCTTTCTTGCAAGAAACCCAGAAAGAAACTTAATGGCCGCCGCCGCCGCCGGACTTCCCGGAGCGATTGTGCTGGTGATGTCGCGACTCTGGTTTCTTGATTTCGCTAGTGAAATCCGATTGTCGTCGCAGAATTGGTGGATGAGCTTCCGGAGAGCGGAATTGGGGACGAGTTCCGTACTATTTAGCTTCTCCCCTGTTTTGGGGCAAGTTGAATTTCCGGCTTTGAGCCATTTCTGAATCGAAGAGCGATCGTAGGTCTGGCCGGTGGAGACAGTGACCGGATCGGTCATGAGCTCTAGCGAAATTGGGCACCGGAAATCTTCTGGGTTCACGGAAACAAGAGACTCGACGGAGCACCTACCACCTGTTCGATGAAAGTCCTGACCCAGAGTTTCAAAAACCACTCCTCTGCAGTAGCTCATGAACCCAACCAAGCTGCTCAGAAACGGAACCTCCCTCTCCTCGAGACGTATCTCCTCCTGCAAGACCTCGATTTCGTTGTTGCAGTCGCTCCAGCTGCGAATCTCGAGATAATCAAGCACCCACTTCATTGCTCGCCGGTCCGGCTCGATCCCTTTTTCAAACTGGTCCAAAATCGACTGGACTTGCCTGGAGGCGCGCTCGTCGGCTACGTCGAGCTCGAGCTTGGCCTTCCGGGCTTGCTTCGCCACCAATTCGACCAGCTCCTTCATTTCGTCGCACACGCCGATCAAATGCAGCGGCAAGACGTCGAGAGCTGTGGCCACGGTTCGAATTAGGGCTCGGAACTGTGTGGAGACGAATTGAGACTTCATCAGAATCCAGAGCCTCGCGCCCTCTCGCGAGCAATCTTCTAGAAGGAACTGGATTTTCTGGAAGGTGAGGTGGAGCTCGGAGAAGCAGAGCACGGCGGAGTCCGGCAGAGCCAGCCTCCGGTCCTGTATCTCCTCGAAGAACATCAGAAGAATCTCGATTTGTCGATTCGTCTCTCTAACATTTCGTTTCTGAGTCGCGAAGAATTTGGAGCGGAAACTGATTATACTCTCCGACAGAGCGATTAGAGAGACGAGAAGGGTCGCCGGAGATATGCCCTCGCAGGGACGAACCGCCGGAAATTTCAGTATCCGGCGACTTGACGCATCGGAGTTTTGGATCATCGAAACAGAGAGCTTTGAAATTCGAAAAGCAGATTTTTTGTTTGTCAATACAGTTAAAAAGCCAGTAATATAGGGAGGGCACTTAAGGGAGGAGGACACGTGGCGGGCTGTGGTGCGGGTGGAAGTAGGGGATGAATTTGGCGGTAAAATTCGGAAACACGTGTTGAATGAGACACGTGGGCGGACCGGATTGGGCGGAGGGTGGTTCTTGGATCACATTATTTAAAATCATTAGTAGATCCATCTGATCAGGTGATGGGTCAGTTTACGACGAGTTGAGTGAAGGACGATCCTTCCTCCAAATCCATGCACACATAATCTAAGCAATAATTAGTTATTAATTAACAAAATCTAATTAATATTAATCATTTTCTTTGTTGGACACGTTATTAAATGCATGAAAAATATGGTAAAGGCTTGACGTGGACCAATGAGGTGAGGACTGGTCGCACGCGTTTGATGATCTCTCAGTGTCACAATGATTAAGATGTTCGATTAATTACGGTAATGGGTAATGTGAAAAGTTAGTTGTTAAAGACAACAGGTTTGGATTCATGGATGTACGTACTAGGTTGGTTGATTATGTTCGTGGAAGGTCTAAAATGTCGGCGCCAAGAAAGAAAGTGGCGCGTGAGATAGGATAAGATGTTGAGGTTAGTGGTAATGAGTATGGGTTTGAGGAGGAGACATGTGTTGGATTTTTAATGATTTTTTGTATTGTCGGAATGAATTGGGAGTGTTTGGATGATGATAAGGGAAATTTGAGATTGTAATTACCGAATTTAACTAACAGAGCAAGAAGGAGACAAGTGGGTATTAATGGAGGAGAGTGACGTGCGCATGAAGGTAGTAGTTGGATTTGAGTGAACGAAATGGTTAATTTCATGATGTATTTGAAGTGACCGGGTAACTTGGAGATGACCCGGCGAGGCGGGTATCTTAAAGGTGAACCATTAAAACGGGTAGATTTTGAACTCTTTCGTGGAGGCTAAGTGTTAGATGAAAGGATATGTTTTTCTTGTAACTTGGTGTTCTCTTGTGGAGACTAGATGAACTTTTCTTGTGATTTGAGATTTTCTTGTGATGGGTAAATATGAAAGAGGCATGAAATCTCTCCTTGTAAGTCTGGCCTTCGTGGGGGCCTCATTCTTGATATGATAGGCATCCGGATGAAGTTGGTGAGGGGTGATCGGTGAACTAATAATGTGCATCCAAATTTCGTCAAGGCATCCAAGTTGCGACATGGATAACGTAGTTGTTTTTCTTCGATGAAAGAAGAAAGGTTATCGAGGCAATGCCACGACCAAAAGAGCGAGGCCGTGATATGGGGGAGAAAAGTTGGTTTCATTAGATGATTGAGACTTTGGGTTATCGAGATGATGATGCAACATAGTGAGTAGAGATGGCTTCTTTTGATGATTGAGAGTTTGGGTTATCGAAACAATGATATCACGACATGTGGACCAGAGATGACTTCGTTCAATGATTGAGACTATTGTTATCGAGACGATGACACAACATGTGGAGCAGAGATGACTTCCTCCGAGATCGAGGTATTGAGCAATTGAGATGACGTCGTTGTATGAAGAGCGGAGATGACTTCTTTCAGTGCTCAAGTCATTGAGTCATGAATGTGTTACCGCGACATGGAGGGATGGAGATGAATCTTCTCGATGATCAAATTAAGAAGGTAACAAAGTACTTATCATGATGACCTAATTGAAAGTTGAATTCCCTCTATGATCAGAACGATGGTGCATCGTAATCGGGAGCACCTTCGAGTAGCTCCATTGTGAATAGGTCGACGTGATCGAAACAAAAAATTCAAGAGTCCAGTGCTCCATGGAACTTTACTCTCAGTGGGCACACTTAGTCTTTGGGGGAAAAGGGTCGACGTGGCATTCGGGTGCAATGTGTCATGTCATCACTCGTCTTTTCAACTTATTTTATATCTCATCAGTATGAATTATCAATAACATCTTTATATAGATCAGTATATTTAAGTTTGTTACTACATATGGCTGGGAGAATACAATAAAAAAATACACAAAACTAACATTTTCTTAATTTATCTTAAACTAGAATTCTAGGCACTCATTATGAGAGTGAGGGACATTTTTTTTCCTTTTATCATATTCTTGACAATTTTTAGCAATCGTAGTGAACAAGTGTCATTAATTACAAAAGGAATGGATAACACCTATTTCCACTCTACAAATAGTTTTTCTTTTTTATCAGCAACGAGACATCATATTCGAAGTAACAATGTTTCTCACTCCT
>JAYMTF010004490.1:0-13074 GCA_036897485.1 Pelargonium nanum | reverse complement strand
CCTCTATTATCCCGATATGACAACCTCAGGTACATGGATTCTCAAAGGTTAGAAACAATGTCCTTGAAAGAATTGGAAGAATTGTTGCTCGAAAGGAGTCGTAGCCAACAAAAAGAGTCTCACCCTCAACCACTGCCACAGCATCGATTATCCCGATATGCTGAAGTTGATCAAAGAGCTCAAAACGCTGAAAATTCTTTAGATGAAAAATTGAGAATATACCTCAATACTCCATTAGTCCTCAAAGAGAAAGCCATTGAGCAGTTTGCAATGTTGACAACCATGGGAACTGATTTCAGAAAACCCTCCTATGATTTCCCAGATGATGCATGGAGAGAAAGATCCGGAATAAAGTTGGTCAGATGTCCCGACAGTTACATAGCAGAACTAGGTCGACAAACCCTTCCAATGTTCAAGACAGGGTTCACACGACAAGGAGCAGCTGCCATCTTTGTCTTAGCATATCACCTGAGAGCTCCATCTGCGGGCTATTGTGGTTATGTCTTCAATGAGGACCCACCGTTTCAGCAGATAACAGATAAGCCGCACACTGAATATCCAAACAGCTATGTCCTGGGCCCTGGTAGCAGTAGTGGAAGCTTGTCACCTTCCACGGATATCAAAAAAGAAGCAGCTGTTTATGCATATTTAGCAGCCTCGGCGCTAAGACTCTTCACAAAACCCGCAGAAAGTTATGTTAGAGCATGGAACCATATTGTAAGCGGATACCGGAAATTATACAATGAAGAGATAAACCTGCATATCCCAAGTCCTAGTGAGACAGCTATGAAAGGACTATCAAACTTCTTTGGAGTAGATGAAAGAGCAAAAGTGAGTTTATACAGGCTCTTATATATCAGCAATGGAAGCAACTCGCATCAGGGCTTGAAAAGGTTCTTGTTCGATATCCACTTGGCGAACACTGGAATGCAGATTGTGGAAATTTTGGCTAACCTGGCGAAAATTCTGAATTGTACACCAGAAACCATTCTTGCAGCCGTCAAATCTTGGGAAACTATGAAACAAGTTGATTCTCTTGCAAAGGTGCAAGATTTGCTGAAGTCTTGTGAGCCCTGCCACCAGAGGAGAATGTGGAAGTATGGTCGAATATTCAACGAGACCTTTATGGCAGATCCACAAACTAAATCATGCCCTAAACTCGTCTACATTTTGGCGGAAGCATTGCGATGCGAAGATCCTGTAAAGCATGAGGGAGTTTTAAGAATTTCACAACTGGCAGATGTAAGCTTGGAGAACCAGAAAAGATGCAAAGCTGTAGCACAACGAGTACTGAATACCATAAAAGCCAAATCTGGGAATGAGACAAAATTCGGTTAGTACATTCGAAACAATCGCAATCAATAGTTATCATTTCGTCATAGCCTACGTTGTTCTGGGTCATTTTAGAATTGTTATCTTATTTGAATGTTTTTCTATCTTTAGGCAGTATAAGAATTTGATAATATTTTAAAACTATTTCCTCCTTACTTCTTTGTCTAGGAGTTCAAATTTTGATTTTTGAAATGATAAGAAAGGAGAGAAACAATGATTTCTTCTAATGACTCTTGTTTCGTTTGACCAATTCGATTTTGCGTAGTTGTGTGGTCAATTTGTTTCTGCTTAAGTGGGGTATCAAAGCTCAAACATGGAGTCATCCTTACGAACAACGAAAGTTTGCATTTACGAGATCAGGAATACCAAACTTGAGCTATCAGGCAGTGTTTTTCTCTTTGTTTTTTTATTTTATTTGTAGAGGACCCTTGAGCTATTTGAACCTGGGTCTTGGATTTTTTTTGTTCATGATCAGTAACACATCATGTTTGGAGCAAATACATGCTAACTTGCTAAGTAGGCACTGGATTGGATTACATTAATGATGTTACGATTAATGTACTAGAATTTGAGACATTTCAAACATTTTTTTTTATAGATAAACAGTTATTTGTTTGAAAAATAGATGGATCTTTGAAATTTCTTCAATTTATACTTGCATTAATTCCGTATCCTTGTCAGTGCAGGTCAATTGGAATATGCAGGAGCCAAATGACAATGTTAGGTGGTGATAGTTGTTCAAGACATACAAGAAGCATTTGTGAACATGGAATTGAACCAAGCAATGTTCAAAAGGTTGCTAATTGAGCTTTAAAAGACTTTTCATTTATGTAAATTTTAGGTCATTTACTTTTTGGTATGATACTATGATGGTTCTTGTGTGATGTACTTGTTCCTTTTTTTAGTGAGGTTTTGCTTCAAAACAGTTTGTTAAACTTGTTCTTTTCTCCTTGTTTCTTTGTGTTGCACAAAATTAGTACACTTCATTAAGCCAATACCTCCTACGTGGCAATATAGGTTTGCCTGAAACTGCGGGCACTTGAACTCCAATCTATGAACTCCAATCTAACCGATGTAACTGAGAATGGCAATGGAACAGGGCGGATTTTGTGTTACCCGCCCACATCTCCTTCCTCTAATATTCAAAGAATATTCTTCGTCCTCATCATTTTTGTCGTTTTGTTACATTGGTCAATTCAGTATCGTTTTAAGAAGCGTGTAAAACTTATGAAAATTACAAACTCCTATCAATTCGTTTGTAATTGGCATCTCTACATGTAGCATAGAATTTAGAAATTGCAAATAGTCTAGCCTTGGTGAGTGTATAGGAATAAGAAACCCACTTATGAATTAATATGACAAGCCATCCCATAACCATAACATAAAAAAGGTCAAAAGCCACCAAAATAGAAACAAAACCACCAACCCCTTTTCCCCTTTCTTTATACACAAATGACAAAACTAATAACAAAGAGACAAAACAAAACAAAAAGTTGCAACAAAAACACTTTCCAACCTATTTTTCTCATCTATCCTCTCACTTTAACCAACCAAACAAAAAACTAAAAAACAAGTTGAACAAAAAAACACTTTTGGCTTCCCAATTTGGCATTGACTTCTTTACCCAAATTGAGAAAGCAACTTGATTTACAGTTTTGTTGTGGCTGTTGTTGATGAAACAACAGCACTGTGACCCATGGCCGGTGACCAGAAATCTGCACCGTTGCTGTTGTCCACGTGTACGGTGGACTCCACCGGAACCAAGCACAGCCCTCTACTCCTCAGATCTTTCCTGGTATCACACTCACCTGATCCTCCCTTTTCCTCCTATCTCCACCAAAGCAAAAATAAACAATAAATAATAAATTTTCTGAAGGTACTGACCCATGTAAGTTACATATAAAATGCGCAAAAATATAGACAAAACTAAGAGAGTTACAGACAAGACAAGCATAGATAATAGTGACTTGACTTGCATACATTATCAAATATCAATAGACTATATAATTTACCCGTACCATATACTATATTACAAAACTAAGAGTTACTGACAGAAATATTTATTGGGCTGAGAAACATAGCAAATAGTAACTTGCACACATTATCAATAAGGTTGCATATATTTATAACTTTACAAGTACACAAAATTAAGTGCTTCTTTGGTAACCCTACTCTCAAACTATATATAGTTGTTTTAAAATTGAGTTTGATAAAAAAAATGTTTCACAAAGATAAACTAAATGGAGATGCAAATTTATGAAGTAAGAAAAATAGACATTAAAATAAAAATATTTATGTCTCAAAATGAGCGTTGTGATTTCTATTTTGGAAAAATAAAACGAAAATGTTAGTTAGTATAATACATTTTCTCTTATAACCACAAGACATGTGTTATAATAAAGTCAATGAATACTAACTACTCCAACTAAATTTATTATAAGCAATCAAGATTTAAGCATACTATTAGTGTTTCATGTACAACTAAATTCCTAAAATGAAAAGATGACATTCATTCTAAAATAAATTTCAAGACAAACAAACATTTTGGGCTAATCAATTAGCTACATACAAGTATAAATCAAATTAAGCACAATAATTTAATCGTATCAATTTATTTCAAATAATCATATCAACCTAAATTAAAATCATAACCAGTCAAGTTGTATCTCTCCTTCTTTGGACACCTTTCTAAAACAAACTATTTTTAAAAATACCCTAAAATTTTCTCCACACAATCACCTAATTTTACAAAGCATACCACAAATAGGCAAATAGTAGATGAACACCTAATTGGACACCTTTAAATTTTACCGTTGATCTTCCAAATAGGCAAATAGCAGATGAACATCTTTTACCACAAAAGGGCAAAGTTGACCAAATAGCAGTCATTTTTCAATGATGAGACTAGTCACATCCACCCATGGACCCCAGTCAACGCAAGTAGTAGCCAATTGGACCCACCATGATGTGGACCCATCTGAACCATCCAGTTCATCGTAACTGGAGAATATGGTAATATTTTTTAAAAAATTAAACCACCGGTTCAATTTCTCAATGATATGCTTCTCAAAATACGAAGAAATTAAAATAGTTTTGACCCAATCAAATCGGAACACGTCAGTTCAGGTTTGATCAAATTAAAATCATGAGTTAAATTCTTAAATTATATTACATGTTATGCTTATAAGTTTTATATTCAAACATTTTAAATGACTTATTGAATTGTGTTACTCTTACTCCTCCTTTGTGAATAAATATAGTTTTAGAACAAAATAATTGTTTCAAATTAGTCATTCTACAATTTTTAAAGTAAATTGCATTATTTTGTTTATTTTTTATTGAATTTTTTAACTATAACATTTTTAATTTTATTGATAAATACTCTTTTCTCATTCCATGAATCATTTCACACAATTAGAAAAAGTGTTAGTGCACGTGTTTCAATCATGTGTTTTACACGTGTTTCGGTCTCTATTACAAACACTTACCGATTATTTGCTACACATTACTTTTAAACGTTTAACATTCAAAAGAAAAAAAAACATGTATTCTAAGAAAATTCATCAATCCTTTTGAAAGAAAACCATCAACCAACATTTGTTGGGACTAAATTTGGATTACATAAAATACATGTGCTTAAAAAGCACATGAATTTTCATTTCCTATTTATTATTAATAAGTTAAAACACAGATATATACAAAAAGGGTAGGTAATATCACCGAAAATACTGAAAAGCACACTTTTTCAATCAATATTGATAGGATTTTGGATACATTGTCCAAAACTGAAAAACTTTCTTTCTTTTTTGTTGTTGACAATTGTGATAAGGTTGAATTCTTGTAAAATCTTCAAAGACTAAAAAGAAATTGTAGAATCAACCTTATACAAACATAGGTTTATAGTTGTGGGTGCCAATTACATATATAACCCTAAATGACTATAAACAATGGAAGGTTAAAATTGGTAACTTACAGGTTGGTGGTGGTGTTGGGCAGAGGAAGAAGAAGGCAAGCCTTGCAGATATGGAGAACAGAGCACCTGAACTTGCTCATGCAAAAACCTTATATAACCCATAGCTTCATGAAGCACTGATGCTGTATCTGTCTGTAAAATAACATTATTATCTATATAAGAAAATTAATGTCATTATTTTCTCGGAAAGTTTTTCTACCTTGCCAAACGGCGATACGAGCTGCTGCAATGTCGCGATTCGCTCTCCTAGCTTCTCCTTCCTGGCCTGTAAATATTGGGTTTTGTATAGAAATCAATAATCCAAATTGGGTCAATCCAAAATATTGATTTTTTTTCTTCTAATTTTTGACATGCAATGGCTTGCCTTTGTTGGTGCCGGATTGTCAGTTTTGTTCTTTTTACAGTTTCTCTGTGTCGCCGGCGCCGGCGACGCCGTGGCGGCGCTCTTGCATTGCGCCGGAGCTGACCCATTTCGCCTTTTCTGCCACAAACGTCAAAACAGAGCATTAAAAAAAATAAAAAACAGAAACAGAAACAGCAAAAATAAAAAAAAACTATTTATTTTTTTAATTACTGACATTGGATTTGGGAACAGCGTTGAAGCTGAGTTTGGTGTCGTTAATGGAGGAAGTTGAAGACGAATCGCTGCATGTGAGTCCAGATTTCTGACAGGTTCTTGTTCTTGCAGCAGGTGGGAACAGAAGCTCCCCTGTTTCGGCTTCTTCTCCAAACTTGCCAAAACAGAGCATTTTTGGAGGCTTGGAGGCAGAGAAGGTGCTATAGGTCGAGGAATGGTCCAAATCTTGAAGACCCACCACGCGATCGGCAGAGAAGAGGAGCTGAGAGAAGGTCCCTGCAGGACCCAGATGGTCCCCATCGTCGAATCCTTCATTTTCCGCCATTGATTGAAACAGAGAGGACCACTGGTTCTGGTGCGAGTGAAAAGAGAAGATAAAGAAACAGAGGCTTTTGTGTTATGGTCGTGTTGGGAGAGATAGAGAGAGAGCTCTGTTTTTGTTGTGGGTCTGTGTGGTTAGAGGAACAGCCGATATTTCCAAGAAGGGCTTCGATTTTCGGCGAATTTCTGGTCAAACCCACCTGGCCCGAGAAAACCGTGGTTTAGCCCTCCAACGCACACCCAAGCCCAACCCGGTTTTGTTGTTTCGTCTCCCTAACTCCTATCCTCGTCCAGAGATAGAGGTGACAATTCGGGTTTTATAGTGGACTTGGTTTGATAAAATTGACATGGATACAGCCTGAAATGAGTTTAAGTTTTACTCTTTGCGTATACAAAATTCGGGCCCAAACTACTGGTTTATCTAGAGATGTCAATGCGAATTTTGAATTAGGTTCATACTGATAAAAAATGATCTGAATCTGATTGGACTCATAAATTGATAGGATCGAAACAACTGGACGTTTGGAAGAATTCCAAGCGCTCGTGAATTCGAAATCAAATTGGTAGCTTTATTCTCGTCCAATCCACCGACCCTAACCACCATTGCATTACAGGTGGAAGAGATGTGAAATTGGGTTCAAGTCGATTCTTGTTAAAAGACTTTACCATACCCGATAATTCTCATAATACAAGAGACAATTGGTGTTCACGATAGTAGAACATACAATATGAGTTATTAATTAGGTTACGAAGTATGGGAGTAGTCCTTATTAGGTGAAAGCATTCGTATTTGAAGAAACTCAAGTAAAAGGAGACGGATTTAACAAGTCAAAGTTTTTTTACTAAATTTGTCAGTACGTTCAGTTAGTAGCGAAGCCAAAATATTAATCAAGAGAGACACAATTATTTTAATATTAAATCCAAGATCTTGCGGTTAGAGAAATGAATACCTACTTTGAGCTGATGCATTTTTGATAAAATTATTAAATTTCACTAGTATATAATGAGATTTTGTAGACTATCATGGATCACTGCCTTTAACTCCACCAATATTTTCTGTAATTTTATCATTGAGTATAGTTATTTATACAAGGAGTTAGTATGACTATCAATATAGCTCCAAACATGCGGGCATTCGAAATTTAATCCCACTTAAAATTGATCATATCATATATGACAAATGTTCATGTATGTATTCAATTTACACTAAAAAAGTCGAATATGAGCTATTCCGATATGATCCAAACAAATTCGATCCAATCGTTCGTCACATTAGATTTAGATTACTCTTTAGTAATCCGAACATGAAATTTTTTTATTCGAAATCCTAAACCTTAATTGCAAGTTTGGGTGCCCTGTACGACTTGTCGTTTAGGTGAGTGGGACCAACAGGATCACAGAAAGCTTCAGTGTGGGTCCAACATCAACATCATGAGATGAACCGACGAGATCTCGCGGATTGCGTTTTCGAGTATCAGGTGCGGCTTGCAGGCCCCACCGTCTGCGACAGGGACACGTGGCGGACGGAGAAGGAAAGTAGACACGTGGGGGAAGATATGTCAGAGAAGGCGACACGACAGTCGATAAAAAATCGGACATTTGGTTCATCGCATGCCGAGTCTTCCGACACCTCCTCGTAGGTCGTTTCTGCTTCTCCTTCTCCTCTATGGTTTGGACTTTGGACCTCTTCTTCTTGTTATTCACGGATCTGCCACTTTCAATGCTCCATTGCCAACCAAAGTTTTCACTCTCCAAGATTTTTGTCTATCGTAATCGATAATGATAATAGACTTCGGTCTCTTTCATTAAAATTCACAAAAGCATCCTATGAATATTGAAATATCACACAGCAGGTTAATAACAAAATAGAGTATGACAAGTCTACTATCGTAACTAAATCATCCATGTTGACACGACTATGATTTATGCATGATAGAAACATATATGTTTGACACGAGACAATACAATACGTTTGATAGGATCCAACATGTTCGACACATAATTAAGATTAATTTACAATTATATTTTTAAGTGGAAATGTTGGACGTTTCAACACGATTAATAAACATGTTTGGTTCTCCAACACGATACACTTACAAAATGTGTGAGCCTCATACCTGCTAATAGTGATTTTTCAAATATTGTGAAGATTAATGATGAGTTAATTAGAGGTACGTTTTTATCTTATATTGTCATGCATCCTTCTAATATCAAGCTTAACAAGTTCAAATTAATTTGTCTTAAAGATATTGAGGATATTTTACACAACGTAAAGAAAGTATTGAATTCCGTACGAATAAACATATCAGTATTTTTGCGGAATTAGAGTTGCAAAAATATGCCTCGACTATTTTTTTATTATCAGTCATTATAGATATGTGGATTGTATGACTTGTGCATTTTGCATAGATTTCAGCTCTAACTTTTTCTTCAAGTTACACTATTGATAGGTTTCGTACGTTGAATTAGAGGTAACAATTTCCGGATGGGTTCAGGGTGCTAAAGCTAATCCGAACCGACTCGAAGGGACTCTGAGTTCATTCGATTTTTGGGTCTCAAATCTAGTCGATTTTCACTCGTTAGGCATAATATGTGTGAGATTGCCCAACCCGTCCCTAAAATTCGAAAGATTAGTTGGTCAAATCAGATTGAGTTAAGGTCAGATTGGATTTTAGGAGGCTGCATGTTCGAGTCTAAATTGTCGGCTCTACGTTGAACCACTCGCCGCCCTTTGACAAGAGGGAGAATATTAGACCGTTGAACTCATATGAACCTCCTTTTTGCAGAAGAGATTCCTAGTTCCAACACATTCCCTTGTTACTTGAAAAAAGTGAGGACATAAAGACAGAGACAACAAAGCACTTACTATTTACTTAACAATACTATTATAGTGATGACCATAACCAAAGCTACATTTAAATATGAACAAAGCAAATCAGAATTCAGACATCAGAACAGAAAAGATTACCTTTGTGTGATTCTCTTTCAGCTTTTTGGAGTCACACTTTGGCTTAGGGCACACAAAACATTTCACCTAAGTTTAGGTTTCATCTCCTAGGCATAGATGAAAAATCCAACATATCAATAAAACCATTCTATAGAGCAATGTTTTATGGGAAATTAAGCCGCTCGAGAGTCCTACCAGGCCGAGTGAGAGGACTTGCAAGGCTGCACGAGAGTTCTGCCAGGCCGCTCGAGAGTTTTGCAAGGCCGTGTGAGAGGGCTTGAACCCTAAAAAAGCATGGTTGGTCTCATGTGACCACAAGTCAATACAAAAGGAACAAACAATTGGTTTAGAACTACCCAAAATGATCATTTGGTGAAGAAAAAAAGGTCATAGGATCTCAATGATAAAGGGATTATTCGTTCATCAACTCACTGACCAGTAATGCTCGACTTTTAATCAACATTATAAGGCATGTGTCTATGCAAAGAATTGACCAAACCATAGAGGAGTGCAACATTAGCAGAGCACAGTAGAGCAATATATTATCAAGCAAGCATCATTTATAACAACCGAATTCGTCATCTCTGTGCAGTTAGCAACAAATTCACTCCAATGTTCTCAAAATGGGATTATTAAGCCACAATGCCTAAGTCTAAGAGAGACCCAAGTTCTATTGCTTCGAATTTACCATCAACAGCACATTCCAATAACTATTCCTAAGATCTGAAAATCGAACATCCTATAGACTAATTGCAATGAAGGGATGAAAACTGAAATAGCGTGCATCAATTATCTAGCCACAATTTACTATATCAAAAACTATATTCTAACGGGAGTACCTACAAACAATTCCAGTAAGCATTTCAAGCATGTGATGTGATCCTCCAAATGGAAATGAAATCGAATAAAATCTTAGGATCCCATTACAAGCTGCAGGACAAGCTACCAATAAATAACACTTGAACAGTTGAACGTGTTATCTAAACCTATCTAAGAGAAACAAACATATCACGAAAAGATTATAGTTTAAAAGTTATGAACATGGAAACAGGATATCACATCTCAACAAAGACTTTAAAGTGAGCAATGTCAAAGAAGTTGAATTCAGATCAAAAGAGAAATAAAATCCCATAAAAGTCATGCTAAGTTGGTCAGTACATATCCATATCATTAGTGAATTCACTACTACATGTAGTAAGTTACTCAAGTCTCAATTAAACCTCCATTACCACATTTGCATGTCATCCAAAGACTTGCCACCAAATCCCAAAAGAGCGCAAACAAACAAACCAATATGCTAATTTGGTCGATACATATCCATATCATTAGTGAATTCACTACTAAATGTTGTAAGTTACCAAATCTGAAAGTCATCCAAAGCCGCCGCCTAATCACAGAAGAGCACAAACAAACATGAAAATCTTTGTTCAAATGCAAATATGATTCCTTTTATTGATACAACAAAGTATGATTTCCAATTTAGGAAAAAATAATCCTTCCAATCAACTGCATTGCCAACTCAACTATATCCAAACAAAAGGGCAAACATAAGCATTAAAGGACACAATAAAGCACATAAAATCTCATATTGGCAAAACAACAAACACTTGGTGGGCATGATCAGTTCTTCAACAGCAACAAATCTTCTTCAACCTATCCGCAGCGGATTCATCCACCGAATACTGTAACAACAAAGAAAACCCAAATGGGTCCACAAATCAACATCACAAAACCCCAAAACACATGAATTTTCGGATACACACATACACAAAAAACAAATGTGACACCAAAAATATACGAAATTAGACCCCGAGAAAAAGGAGGGAGAGAGAGGAAGGTGACCTTTTTGAGGATCCAGAGAGAGTGGTTATAGGTTCTACGAAAGATTTCGTCGAGCGCTTGAGTATCGGCGGCGTCGAGCTCTCTGTAGTTGACGAAGTTTTCGCGAACGTACTTGGCGTAGTAAGGCCTCGAGTCCTTGGGCAACCGCCGCACCAATCTCAGGACTTCACCGTATATTCTCAGCGCCTTCTCCATTTCTTCTCCGACCAACGATCAATATGAGATTTTGATTTTCTCAGATTTTGCTCTCTACTGTTTGCTTGCGTTTGCTCAGTTCTTCAAAATTGGAGTGAGGCTCGCATGGAATGGGCCAAATTTGGGCCTTTAAATGGGCCGAAAGCCCATAAATTGGTGGAAATAAAAAAATTTAGGCCTCGGAATGGGCCGAAAGCCCTTAAAATGATGGAAATAAAAAATTTGGAGATGCGGGGTATCGATCCCCGTACCTCTCGCATGCTAAGCGAGCGCTCTACCATCTGAGCTACATCCCCGGATGTTGGCTCAGATTATAGTAATAATTTATTTATAAAATTGAAAAATGTAATAATTTATGACAAATATATTTTTGTGTTTTTAAAATTTTTTTTTGAACAGTAACAGCCATAAAATTATATTAAATCTGAACCAAGCTGAACAACATTATGGAGCTAAGGAGATCAGACTCTCCATAAGCTCGGTCAAAGCACAAAAGGCCAAATGGCCAACTTACGACCCTTCCCAAAGACGGGGAAGACTAAAACCAATGTAGGTTTTAAGCCGGGGGCCCTAGTCAAAGACCTCCCCCCAAGCCGGCCTACACTGCCTGAACAAACTCTCAACAGGATTTCGTGAGAGACCCCCCTAACCAATCTATCTGACCTAAACATCTCCCACACGACCCTGACAAGTCGCACCCCCTCCTTCGCCGGAAAAAACGCAGAGCCACGGCTGTATCCTCGAATCAATATGAAGAACGAGCAAGATCTGATGAAACCAACCACTTTGGGTGTAGAAGATTGACAAAACGCCAGAAGGCTCCAACGCCGCCCCATATTGGTGCTTAGCGCATCTCGATCCCCTTCCCGTTTGCTTCCCGTCACGAAAAACCAAACCAAAACTCTGAAAAAGATCTCACAAAACTCTCTCATTGATAGAGAAATCTCAAAAGAGATATGAACACTAGAAGAAACTCACAAAACCTTACAAAGGTAAGGACACT
This sequence comes from Pelargonium nanum, assembly GCA_036897485.1. NCBI lineage: Eukaryota > Viridiplantae > Streptophyta > Magnoliopsida > Geraniales > Geraniaceae > Pelargonium > Pelargonium nanum. The sequence goes on along the minus strand of JAYMTF010004490.1, from coordinate 884 downwards.
CAATAGAGAGAACGACCGCCGTTTTTGAAGGGAACTCTAACCCTAGAGAGAAAAAATCTGATCGATTCTGCCTTCACTAATTCACTTTTCTTTTTGTTTTTTGTGTTTTTAAATTAAGTATTGACGGATAACAATCCGTAAATTTTAGCGCGGTACACCTGATTTGTAAGTTACTATTTATTAGTGTGTTTTTTTTATATAAATTAGTGCTAATTGGTTGATTGTGATGAATTTGACACGACTTGTAAGATAGATAATTATTTATTTCATCATATAAAACACGTCATCATCTGTATCCCCCTTGCTTTTGTATATATTTGGTTAATTGTGATCAACAACTAGGATAACTAAGGTTTCTAATGTAATATATATGATAGAGAAAAAAATCACAATCAAATTAATAAAATGATAACATCGAGTATTTATATTCATCACAATCAAATTAATAAAATGATAATAGATTATTAATTGCTCGTTCGCGTCTCAACTATATATCTAGCAACTAATTTGAACTTGATAGGCCAAAAAACAGATCGATGATATTGTAAAAATTATAGCATATGTAATTCTAGGGCTAAGATGCCGACGTCTCCACCTAGCAAAAGAGGCATGACACCAGTAATGTTGGATGTGTCGTCATATTATTCATATGAGACGCTTTGGGGTTGAGACTTTTTTTTTTCTTCTTAACCATAAGGTTTTTGGAGTAGATCTAAGCTTAACACATGATTAACACTTTTAGAATGCGTTTGATCGTAGTGACATAGGAGTGGATTGGATTTCGAAATCCATCATACCATCTTATCCAACGTTTGACGACAACGATGGATTGGATTTCCAAATCCATTATGTGGTTTTTATCCATCATATGATGGATAAATTAA
>JAYMTF010004489.1:0-13074 GCA_036897485.1 Pelargonium nanum | reverse complement strand
ACCCGCCGTCCACAATTCCTGTCTCCACCACGCTTCGAACTCGAAAACCCTAATTTCCACAGCAATTCACAGCACACAAAAACCGCCAATCAACGCCGCAACCAATGTAGGGTTTAAAACCATCCAAAGCCCGAATCAACGAGAAAATCAGGCTCCGAATTGAAAGGAACCAGAAACGAAACCGAAACCCTAGGGTTTGGGCTCGAAAGAAGAAGAATACGATTATAGAAATAAAGACAAAATCACATAAAGTGAAGTAAAATTACCAGAATTGAAGCAAAAAGAAATGGCGTTAGATCGGAATTGAGAAATATCGGAGGAGCTGCGAATCGGAGAATCGCAAACCGATAAACCGCCGATACAGATCGAGAGCTGAACAAGATTTGAAATTGATTTCTGATTCTCGCTTTCTCTGCTCCTGTATCTTTGTGTTGTGTTCTTGGTCTGAAGGACGAGACCTGTATTTTATTTTTATTTTTATTTTTATTTTTATTTATTTTATTTTTGTGAATTTACTGAGAAGGGTAAATTGTTGTGAAAGTACAAAACTGTCCCTAGTGACCGGTTTGGTTCGGAAATCGGAGATCGGGTCGTTGACTATGTCATGCATTGGGTCAACTCGTGAGCTGAGATTTATGGATTATGAGTTTTTGTTTTTATTTTTTAATTGAGCTGATAATCTGTGTCACATCATGTTATACGACACAAATTGAATTTTGAGAACACGTACACGATTAAATGTTCATGTTGTAACGTACTAAAATAGTTATTCGAGCAAAAAAACGTAAATAGTCTAAATGTTATGTGATTTTTTTATAGTAAGCTAATGTAGTTATGTTGAATTTGTGATGTTTAATTGTTTTGGGTTGTGTCGTAGCAAACGTTTCAGTTTTGTCGTACGAAATGTATTTTATTGTGTTGTGACAGCACGGTCCATTTAACTTGATATGTCAAACGTGTTGCATTTGTGTTGCGTATTTATAAACATATCATATAACACGTGATTAATTTTCATCGTGACATGAACACAACACTAAATGCTATGTTACAAAGATGTTTTTTGTTTATGTGATTTTTTGTATGTTATCTAATATGGTTATTTACATATTTTAACTTCATGATATTTAATCGCTTTGGGTCATGTAGTGGCATGGTGTCAGTACGTAGAGATAGCAATTTGAATATGAAGCCGCGAGTATTCGAAATCTAATCCGATCGATTTGTGGGTTTAATTAGGATAATATGCACATTTTGCACTAAATTTGACTTGAAGAATATGAACTCAAACGAATCTTATAAGAAATTCAAATTGTCACATTTATATGTGATACTGTCTTGTGAAATGTCTTATATCGTGTTGTGCTCGTCATGTTGCGACAACTAAGACCATTTAGCTAGACGTGTCAGGTTCACATTACCTCTACAATCTACATAACATATAGTTAATGATCAACACGACATGAACACAATTTGCACGTAGATATTGACGGTTAGTTGTAAATATAATTTGATGAGGGCTTGTTATGTCATTTTACAATGATGTTGGCTTTGGGCCCTTAGAGAGAGAAGGGGTGGGTGGGTATTTTGGTAAATTTGATATGTTTTGGCGCTCACACTTTCATAATGGAGGGAGATCCAACAGAAATGTACAATTTTGAGTTGGGCCATCATTATTTAATATTAAGTACATTTGTTTGAGCCCAAAATTTTGGAGATCCTTAAAGTCAGCTAAAAAGTTACATCACATGTCATGGGCTTAGATTTGCCAAAACACTGTTGAAGCCCAATGACAACACAAAAGTACCTTTCGTATTCTAGTAGAAAAAGGTCCAAAACGGTCCCTGAACAATCTACTTCGTGTCATTTTGCTCCCTGAACTATTAAACGTGTCATTTCAATCCAAAAGATAGGCGAAAGAGTCGTTATAGTCCAAACGTTTCCGAAAATCGAGCCCTTTCAGGACATTCCGTCAAATTTGTTAACGGAACCGTTAAAATTACAATAAAATAATATTTTAAATTTGCACGTTTGATAGTTGAGGGACTAAAATGACACGAACTGGATAATTCAGGGACTAAAATGGCACGAACTAGATAGTTCACGGACTAATTTGGACCTTTTTCCTAATATTAATCATTGCAACGTCATCAATTTAGTATTAAAAAATATTTTTTAATGCAATTTGAATGGTTCAGTCAGTGAATTTGACGGAACGTCCTTACATGGCTCGATTTTCGAAAACTTTTGGCCTAAATTGGCTATTTCGCCTATCTTTTGGACTAAAATGGCACGTTTGATAGTTCATGTACCAAAATGGCACGAACTAGATAGTTGAGGGACAATTTTGGACCTTTTTTCCTATTCTCATCAATCAAGCCATAGGAAACAATTCGGATTTCAAGTCGAATTTGAGATAAACTGTTATGAAATTAGTTTGAATGTGCCGTGAATGAAGTGCATATCACGGGTTTTGGATGGAATTTCACATCTAGAGCTGATAATTTAAGCTTGGAACTGTGGATACACAAGTTAGACCTAAACATTTGTGAGTTTAAATCACATAATATAGAAACTGAAATATCATACCGATCCCACAGCCCCACTGAACTGAATAGAATCGGTCTAGTCCTCTTAATCATCAATTGTGCCCGGACGTCGAATATGTTTTAGAATTAACATAAATACGACACAATTAGTATATGTGTTGTGTCCTTCAATAAATTCACAACAGATAACATAATTAATCAATTCAAACAAACTTGTTACATACTGCGTCTAATGTTAAGATACAAATTATCAACTCTTTTTACACTTCCTAATATTCGATCTAATAGGATTGTATCCCGCAAATTTGGATCCAAATTGTCTACTATACAACACAGTCAATTTTTCATGAAATTTTCATAAACTTAATCTAAAGAACAGCTACAACAAGATTTTGATCCAATTTAGAACACAAACGGCGTCGGAGAGAACACTGGAACAACAATCTGCATTGTATTGCCCCTGAAAAAACAAGCATCAAACTAATATAAATAAGAGTATCGGAATCTCGGCAAATATAAATTGGCTACACTCCGCCAAGAGACAAACAAAATAGATCTGATATTGGAACGAGTATGAATGTAAATTGCTGATGTGGCATCACCTACTTGGCGATGATTTATTGGCTAAAAGTTTTTTTTTCTATAAATAATAATAATAAAAATATTCTTTCAAATTAGATAAATATGAGAAATGAAATTGTGAGCTCTTTACAATACCTTTGCCGGTCGCAGCTGCGGCTCCGGCGAAAATCGCCGGACTTGACGCCGGATCCGCCTCTGATCGACGGCGATTTCTTGACCTGACCACGACGAACAGCTTCCTCCGACGAAACGACACCGTCCTCCGAAATCACCGACAGGTTCGGTTGCCAGTGGCTCGCTCTATGGCCACCACTAGCACCGCTCGAAGCCGCCGTGGAGTGGCCGCGCCGGTCATCGTCGGAGGTTTTCTCCGGCGACGGGCGGTAGCAGGAACTGAACTCCGATAAGAACTTCATTGATTGTTAAGTGATTTGTTAATGAATCTCTGAAATTGGGAATTTTGGATTTGGTTTTGAAGAATTTTGAGATTAATTTATGTTATGTATTTATATAGAGGGAAGCGTGCTGACGTGGAATTCTTTGTCCTTATCTCATGAGTCATGCAAATTAGCATATCCAACTAATTATAATAAAAGTAGATTAGATGGTTTGTTAGGCACATCTACAAACTATGGGCAGGGGTGTTCACGTAATTATGTTTCTTATGGATTCAACTGAATGTCAATCGGTCTGATCTTCCGTACATATCTCGAACGTTTGAGGTCAAAAGTGGTTGATAGTAAATTTATTGTTAGGCATGCACATCTACAAATTATGGGCAGGGGTGTTTATGTAATTATGTTTCGTTTGGATTCAACTGAATGTCAACTGGTCTGATCTACCGTACATATTTCGAATGTTCAAGGTCAAAAGAGGTTGAGAGTAATTTCATTGTGTGAGTGTGTGACTTTAAAATCATACGTCATGTAGCGTTGTTGAATCACATGATGAAAAGAAGTATATGTTAATGTAAGAAACCGAAAAATAGTATTATTATCGATGATGGGTGACTAAATAGGTCACTTATATAAATTAAGTACACTCAATGAGTGTAACATATTATTAATTATTTAAAATTAACAAGGATTTGGATTCTTTTGTAATCTACAAGTATGTATGAGAGGTTCTAACTCTAAAACATTTAATAAAAATTAAAATAATCATTGCATGCCCACAGAATTCATGTAATATTAAATTGTTTGGGCTTTGGAAGACAAATCCATTGAAACCTTTGGTCTGTGGGCAGATTATTTCGTAAAAAATTTTGTTCTTTAAGGTGATTTTATGTGTATGGTAATGTTTGTACTATGGTGATTTTCATAATAATTTATGTGTATTGTAATGTTTATAAGTTGTTTAGTGATTTTCATAATAGTTTATATGTGATAACATTTGTCATGTTTATTGTTTTGAAATCTTTTTTTGGTATAAAAAAATCAAACCTCTACTCAATCATTAATAAAAATTTATGTCACTACAATAAAATTGTAAAATCACGAAGAAAAGTTATGATATAATATTTGATGGGAAAGATATTAGGGACCAAAAGAATGTAAGAAAATTTGTGACATAACTATACAAAGCGATTTTCATCAAAACAGTTTGAAATAAAATTGTGACATGCAAATGGAAAATGTCGAATGTCCAAAAATCGTATAAAATATTATGCACAACTCTTAAGATGTATAACATTATCTATAAAAATACTTTAACCTTACATTTTCTTGTGACCTCAAGTACAAAAAAAAAAGGTCTTTGATGTCATTGGTGCCTTTTACCCAAAAAGAATCTAAACCAAGATTGTCAATTGAGAAAGGAGGTTAGTTAAGTGCTCCAATTACATGGCCAAACTCTAGAGGGAGTTAATTAAATACCCAATTAATTCATATCCACCACATACAATATTGAAGCATGTTGAGAAAAAAACATCCTCTCATTTCTCACATTTTTTTAGTATTGTTTTGCATTTGTGGTTCAATCTATGTCCATACAATTCTCACCAACCTTCAAAGTTAAGAGAAACACAAATTTCAAGGGATTTTGATAATTGAAACCACACCAAATTGGTAGTAATGATCAATAAGATCTTAGAAACATATCATAAATTAGAATGTGACAAGTAGCTAATCTCACAAAATGTTCCCAACCAAACAAATTTTGTGGTTAATATTTGTTGTATGATTGTGACAAGTCATGAACAATGGAATGTAGATTGTTTTGTGTTGGGATAATATGTTCATGCAAATCATACCTCAAATTTCATTTTTCTCTATTGAGCAGGAGTTCTGAAAAATATTATGACGTATGATTTGATTCCGACTCAAAAATACTCTGAGTTTGGTCGTATTTTGCGTCAATTTTCAATTGTGTCAAGTATAACTGGTGATATGATTCATCACGTAGTAACACAAGTCACAACGTGAACATGAACACGACATAAAATCAATGTGTTTGGTCTCACACGTTTTGTATTCATGTTGTGTTCGTTTTGAGCCTCCAAAACATGCACTCCAAACATGTACACTTAAGAGTATAGTTATAAATTAATATTAATAACTTGTCAAACGTGTTGGTTTCATCGTGCATAATATGTTGTGTCGTGTCAACACGACCCATTTAGCTACCTTATTAAATGTGTCATTTTGTGTCATGCATCACATAAAAAATCTTTATCACGACATGAACATAACAGCATGAATTGCTACCTCTAGTGTAAAGGGTAGGTGATTTGTAATTTCACAAAATCAATTGTTAAGTAAATTGCTAGCCACTACATCATAGGACATCAAATGGTTCTATGGTGTAGTGGTTATCACTCTGGACTTTGAATCCAGCGACCTGGGTTCGACTCCCGGTAGGACCTCTTTTTATTTCTTTTTACTTTTTGTTGTGATTGGGCCTAATGGGCTTGTTCTTCTATAAATGGGCCACAGCCCACTATTGAACAAAAAGCCCAATGTGGGCCCACATTGTCATTCTTCTTCCTCATATCTATTTTTATTTTCTTACCCCACAAAATCTCAACTAGATATCCATGTATCCATTTCATGTGAATGATTTATAATTGTGATATCATCTAATATGAACTAGAGATTCATACAATCAAATGGAATAATGCATAAACAAGCTTGATTGTGATTCACAAAATTCAATAGATTCTCAAGAGTTATAAACGAAATTCATGGAAATTACATGCGACAGAAAAATAAAACACGATTTAAACTCGATTAGGCTCCAAGAAAAACAGATATTATAAGGTATTATTCAAGCTAGTGAGAGTAACGATTTGATGTTTCAAACGAAAATTATAGAGAAGAGAGACCAAATTCGTTGTAATATTCAACTTCACTTTGTACTAGACGTGCACTTTAGTGCGCCTTACTTTTAGCTTGAAGGGAGCTTATGGGTCATTTACTATGTAAGAGTTGAGAGCACGTCGGGCTTGGATCGTGTTTTATCTTCATATCTCTTGTAATTTCGTTGGTTTTGTAAAATAGTATTCAATTCGTCTCAAATAAGTACGTGTTTCTCGACTACACTCCATGAAAACCAATAATGATAAGTTAAGTTTCAAAAAGAAAAAAAGAAGAAAAAACTAAAGAAACCAATGGTTCAAGAAGAAGAAGAAAGACCGAGCTCACACAAATATTCAACGACTTCACTTTGCATAAGACTTACAATATTATACTCAGTTCGTCTAAAAAAATTGGAGTTAATAATTTGAGAATAGTTAGCGAATAGTTTGTTACTATTGTACATTTTCTCTTGTAACATCATGAAAAATGTACGTTTCCTCACCTATTTTATCTTTCCATTTTTTTTAAAAAAAGTATTAAAATATGCATTTTATCAAATAAAACAGATAGTTTTATTTGAATTTTCAAAACATCTAAATTTTATACTAAAAAGAAGTTTTAAACAAAATAAAAATGAAACTTTAACAACAATAATAATACTATTACTATATAAGATGGTTCCAATTTTGAAAATTGAATTTAAAAGACAACCCTTTTTAGTACTATAATCAAATTTTGTTAAATAAACATCACTTCCAATACGTTGTGTCTTGTCAAAAGTTAACATATGATCCCACAAATATGATTAATATATGCAAATAACATAAACAAATAAAATTCGAAATTGAAAATAAAAGGCACAGAAAAAAATACATGATAACAATCAAGCAAGATCTACCAATGGCATTTAAAATTAGATTAGTTGGTACAAAAAAGATAAAATATATAAACAAAGCTAACAAGAATTTTTGTTTTGTTTGTTCTTGAGTCGGAGAATTTGGACATGAATACTCGAACACTTGAAATCTAATTCATATTTTAACGGGTTTTATTTGTATATAATAAATCATGTCAATTTTTAGATAGATTCAATTTTCGAGTTGGGCGAATTCAATATGAATCCCAAATTATCAATGCTATCTAATGAGATACAAAATAAAATGCATAACACTCATCTTCCTCAAATTTTCTTAAATTTTCAAAACTTTACCATAAAAAAGGTGAACAATTTTCATAAAATGGAATCAAGATAGACACTCAAATGATGATGATCACAACCATCCAATCATCCCAGAAGCTGAAAATGAAATCATCTTTTAATGGGCCCCACCTTGTGGGCCCCAAAATCACCCCCAACCCCAATTGTCCAAAAAGGGCAATTCAGTCATTATCAACACCACATGTTAGAGAGAGAAAGAAAGTAAAACAGTAGTAGTAGGAGCATAAGCTCCTTCTCTAGAGAGAGAAAATAAAATATTTGTGAAGAGGACTTGGTTGGCACAGCTAGAGAGAGAGAGAGAGACTTGCAGAGCTGGATATGGAATCACAAGCCAGCCAAGAGCAGCAACAAGACTTGGGTTCTAAGCTTGCTTAGCTTAATATAAATATGTCACAATTTTCCATGAACAAATTATTTTCCTAATCAAGCTGAGATACAAAAATATATATGTTTTGCAGGAATGTCAGATTGAGCTCAGTGGTCACACACCACAACCCACAAGCAAAGCCAAAGCAACTGTTTTTTTCTCCAAGTCTTTCTCTTGACTCTCTTCTCTATCTTCCCTACCAAATTGTTCTCTTTATTATAATATGCTTGCTTCTCTGTCCTCACACACCTTGTTGCTCTCTCTCTCTCTCTCTCACAAGTTCACTCCTTTTTGGGTCTTAATTTGTAGTCTTCTCTGTGTATCCCAGTTGAGATTTTGCTTCTTGCAGCAATTGGGTAGTAGTGAAACAGTGACCACCAAGTGTTTGTCTTATTGCCAACCTGAGAATATAGCCTCCTGTCTTCCTCATCCAGTTGGGTTTTGGTATTTTTATTAGTTTTGTAGTACAAATTCCCAAAAAGGGTCTCTTGATTTGAGGTGGGTTTTGGGTCTTCTTTATCTGGGTCATGGAAGCTTGCTGTGACCTCCAAGTTGATGTCAATGGAGAAGAGACTTTCATGGTGGACAAGGTACTTTTTTTTCTTTCTTTCAGTTTTTCCCCTTTTTTGCTGATTTGGGTTTTTTTGTAATTGCTGGTTTTTGTGTTGGGTTTTGGACATTTAAGTGTTGATTTGTGAAAGCTTAGATTTTTATTATCACCCACATTCTCTTGGAAGTTTTGTTGTCAATGTCAAGCTTAATAGTGGCCATTTTGATTGTATTGTGACTATTGTCCACTGTCCTGAGCCTCACCATTTAATTTTCCACCTAAACTTCAGTACTGTGGGTCATGGCCAGCATTGGTGTACCGTAGGCTCTTTCTTCGTTGTTTTTTTGGCTTCTTGTCATCACTGTGTTCACAAGCTTCTTGCTGAAGGCTAGAGCTTTCTGTTCTGATCATTGTCTCATTTATTGCTCTTGTTTTGAGCCTTAAATGCTCATACCCTTCTCTCATTTGTTGTACTCACTTCTTCTGAGTGAGAGCTATAATTTTTTTTTTAAAAAAAAAATTGTGTGGCTGTATTGACATTTCATCACTGTTTTTGCCTCCAAACATCTGTAAGATTCCTCCTTTTGCTCTCTCTTTTCTTGTTCCCTTCTTGAAACATTCACTGAGTTCATTCTTTTTGGTTGGTTTTATTATTTGGTGTGGTATTTGTTTTGGACTCAAATTAATGATAATTGTTTCTTGATGAAATTATGTTGAGTGAATGGTTCTTGATCTTAATCATGTTCTCATTGTTTCTTGATCTAACATTGGGTTTCCACAGAGAATTATCTCCAAATATTCAGGAAGATTAAGGAAGTTGTTTGGGAAATCAACTAGTTATTGTAAAAATCTTAAAGTTATCTTCCATGATTTTCCTGGTGGAGCTGAGGGTTTTGAGCTGATCTCAAGGTTCTGCTACAATAGAGGCAAAGCCGATATCAATAGTACTAATATTTCGATCCTTCATTGTGCTGCACATTTCATGGAAATGAAGGGTTCTGTGTCTGAATCCCACAATTTGTTGGAATTGACTGAGAAATCACTTAGAGAGATTGGTTTCTGGACATGGTCCGAGCTTTTGGTTGCTTTGAAGCAATGCCAGGATTCACTTCCCGATGCAAGTTCTTCGGGTATACTCGAGAAATGCTTGGATTCTCTCGTCGGGAGGCTTGTCTTGGCTAGTGAAGCAAGTCCTTGTCCTTCAACTTCTTCCACTGATAGCTCCGGGTTTCGGTTCTCTTGTGATAGTAGAAGCACCGAGAGCTTCAAGAATAGCTTCTATAAGGCGTCTTGGTGGTTTGAGGATCTTTTAGTCTTGAATCCTACTTTAACCGAAATGGTGACCAAATCGATGATCTTGAGAAAGCTCGACCATGTTCTGATAAGTAGGTTCCTATTTTACTATCAGAAGTGCAAGTCGTGTAGTGCCACATCCGAAGAGAAGTGTAAAATCATTGAAACAATTGTTGATACGCTCTATGTTCTTGATTCGGGATCTGTTTCGTGCAAGAACTTGTTTGGTATTCTCCGAGCTGCTCTAAGCTCGAAAACAAGTAAAAGTTGTAGGAAAAAGTTGGAGAGCATGATAGGCTCTCGGATGGATCAAGCAACTCTAGACAACTTGCTTGTCCCGTCTCCTCAAGGGACAAATTGCTTGTACGATGTGAGTCTCGTCCTGAAGTTTGTAAAATCATTTCTGCGCCGAGGAATGGTACAATCATCTGCTAAGCAATTGAGGAGCGTTGCGAGGTTAATGGATTCGTATATTTTAGAAGTAGCTCCCGATCCTTGCCTCAAACCCTCCAAGTTTCTCGCTCTTGTCAAGGCCTTGCCCGGTTTTGCCAGAGACTCTCATGATGAGCTTTACCGCGCAATTGACATGTACCTAGAGGTAGTTTTTCGAGCATTTCTTGCGTAAAGCTCTATAAAATCCTATTCTGATATATCTGATATCTGATAAGCATTGTTACATTTCAACAGGTGCATCGAGAACTGTCCGAAGAAGAAAAGATGGAGATTTGTTGTGCACTGAACCATGAAAAGCTCTCGGCTGAAACCTACAAGCTTCTTTCACAAAACGCCAAGTTCCCGTCAAAACCCGCGCAATTGAGGCCTAAAAGCATAGTCCAAGCCCCCGAGAAGTGCAAGCAAAAAGGCGAAGCCAGCGACCAAATCGTGCTCTACGCGGGGAAGCTCGAGCTCTCAGATGATAATGAGAAGCTCAAAGCACACTTGCAGGGGATGCAATGGAGAGTGATGGAATTGGAGAGTGTGTGTAAGAAAATGCAAACCCAAATGGCCAAAGTCATGAAATCAAGAATTGCAAACCAGAAAAGCTCAAGATCTTTGCCAAAGCTATGCTCATGAGTGATCATGACAGTATATAAATGTTGGTTTTTGTTCTATTTTGTGACAGTTTGGTCTTTTTTCTGTAATTTTCTGCATAATTTAAAGCAAACCAGAAGTTTCTTTAAGATGTCAAGAAAGTGTAATGTACAGATAAGATGAAGGAAGAGACTTTTTTTTGTGCATTGATGAATTGTTGTGTTCACTGTTGAGTCCTTTTCAGGGTCACAAGTGCAAGTTGCCAAATGGTTTCAACTGTATTTTTCTGATATGAAAATGTGAACCCTTTTTGCCTTTTAATGCTTTTAACTGCATTTTTGGATTTTGGGTCGGATTTTATGCAACTCTTGTTAGAAATAAGAACGGAAGAACATTATATGAAGAGACGATAGTTCTTCTGCCGTACAAATAAGTTGAAAATATAACCTAAAAGACCTACGGTATATGATTCTAAGATCTATACATGACAATTTGGGTTTTAAATCGGATCTGATCGATTCTTTTGGATTTGGGTCATCACACGAATTGCGAGCTTTACGTATAAAATGTCGTTGTATATGCAATTTGTTTGTGACAAATTCAACTCAATAATTAGTCATGTTTATTTTATGTAAACCAACAAAAATGGGATCTTAGTCTGTGATGATAGCTTCACTGATAACCATCATATCAGTCATGTAACATATGCTTATAAAAATTGTTAGTTGGAGTGTTTATAGTAACTTAAATACTAAATTAGTGTTTGACCAAATTATTAGAACAAAAGTTAATGATTGGTCAATACTCAACAATAAGTCAATAACTAATCTTGTACTTAACTAGTTTTAAGGGTCCAAAGTAACCACATTTTCACTCTAACAACTGGTTTGGAAAGTCAACAAAGATTGGTTCAACTATTGGATTTTTTATTTTTTCTGTATGACCGTTTCTAACCGTTCAAATTCAAGTCTCAACGTGAGTAATTTCTATTAGCGGTCAAATATTCTTATCACTCACCTTTTACGTTTTACGTTAATATGTTTTTGCGATTATCACTATCAAAACGTTGATTGAACGTACATGTGATAGAAATTTCAAACATGTCAATTGTATTGCGACCACGTAAACATGAATTCTTTTGTGTGTTTAAAAATAATAAGCTAGTGATTTATTAAGTAAATTTGACATTTTGAGCTGAGCAAGGACCCAAAACCTAACTTGCCAACGTTCCGAGTCGCACAAAGTAAGTCATATGAAATTTTGAGTCGGGTTAGACAAACCACGTATTTGTACTAAAAATCTAAAACACATCCTATAGAATTCAAATTAATCATCAACATGATCCTGAAAATTACTCAACCCAAATCTCAATAAGAAGGGTTCGAATGAAGCATTTTCAATTTAATTCCCGAATATTTTGGATTAAACATCTTTAACCCAATCTTGAAAACTCCCCAACCACATTCAACCCAAAACCCGATATGAAAAACTTGAATTACACATTTACAAACTGATTAAAAACTCGATGGACCTTAAATTCGAATTACCAACTCCACCTGCATGTACAAAGAACACCACAAATTTGGGAAAATTTGGAGATTTGAGAACTAAAACTATGAAGATTCCTGGGAGCATTTTGGTAGCTAGTAGCTACTGTCATCTACTCTACTTGTTAGAACCTAGTAATCATAAATATTTTATTAATGGCATTGATTGTTTAAGAATCAATGACTTGATTTGTCACAAGATGTTTTGTTGACTAATTAATATAAAACTGCCACTTTTAGCTGTAAGTTGGGAATATTTTCACCAACTCTTAGATCTACTGGTTGGTACCAATAATGAAAAACCTTATTCAGTCAAGTTGACAAAGACTTAGTACTAATTCTTGATTTTGAGCTAATAATTACTATACAAAAGTCCAATGTTATTTATATTCATATTAGTTCTTGCATCAATAAATATTCATAACATTACTGATAAATTGATGCCAATTTTTTTTCTTGAATATTAGTTGTGAAGGCATAACATGTATCCGATTAAATTTCAGGACGAGATTCAGATCGAGTTTTGGAATTTTTCTTTTGATAAGGGATGGGACAGTAGGCCTACAAAGACCAGTGTTTCTCACCCCCAAGTGGGAGCGTCACCCGAGTTAGTTGTTAGTTTTCCCCTTAAACCCATAAATC
>JAYMTF010004488.1:0-13077 GCA_036897485.1 Pelargonium nanum | reverse complement strand
TTAACGGAGCACCAACTTTCAACTCCTTAAAGTTTTCATCACCTACTTACCGACAACTTATCGTGACTTATGATTTAGAGTTAACAAACAAGCTCTAGCCTCTATTGCGCGTTGGCTGCGTAACGTTCAAATAAATTCAACCACACAGGTGTTCGATAAGTCCTTCCCTTTCGCTTTGAACATAGAAACTGATCTGACCAAATTAGCCTCTACACTTTTAAGCTATCTCCCACTTTCTTCTCTGCTTTTTCCTCTTCATTTCAACACTCCAGATTTTCCCCCCAAATATTCAATCATTCAATTGGAAGCCATCGAATCGGTTGTCTGTTTTTTTGGAGCTCGTAATTTTCTTGTGCTGGTATCGGAAAATGGAGTTCTCGTGGTGGTTTCATATACTTTTGGTGTGAAAATGGCTTAGTCGCTTGGGATAGATGGCTAGTGATATTATGACAACCTCATCTGGTTCATTGCTTCTCGACGCTGTTATCGGATGCCGATTCCGGTCGCTATCGGCATTCGATCCTTTCTCCGTCGACGCTGAAGTTTTCTCCGATCAATGTCATCGTTTTGTTGCTCCCATTTGGTTTCTTTACAATCGGGGATTGATTTAATTTGGTTACGTACGCACAACCCAAATAAAACATTAATTTTTCTTAAACTGAATTTGACCTTCGGAAAAAAATATTTTTATCATAATTTTTTTCTTTTGTTATTTGGTTCTTTGAGATCATGAATTCGGTGATGCAGTCGTCTATGAATTATGGGGATGCTGGGATAGTGGAAAAAGATCCAGCTGGTCGATATGTTCGGGTACATATTGGATATTTGTGTTTAATTTAATGTTATAGTTTTCTGATGCTAATGTTTGTCTTGATGTTGGATCTTTTGTTGTTTTGATGCAAATTCATGTTGGACAATGAAAATTTGTGTTATTTAAACAAAACTATATGTTGTATCATGTTCTAGATCGTATTAATTTTGTAAATATGTGCAAATTTTGAAGAATATGAGATATTATATAGATTATATTGTTTTATAGTCATGTATGTGATTTGCAGCCTTGTAATTTTGACTCAAATTTGGACAATGTGAGCTAATTAGTAATTAGTGCTTGGTTTTGTGGCTTTCGTTATGCTCTTAATTTTGGTTATCTGAAATGTTACTGACATAATATTGGATTGGACCACCTGATAATTGTATCATCTGTTCACCAACTTATTTGCATGCCTTCTTTTTCTACTCTCATCTGCGTTACGTTTGAGGAATATTGTTGTATGATACTAGCCATGCTTGAAGGGTATGTTGGCTTAGTATTACTATTTACATGTTATCGTTATATGGCAGCTTTTAAGAACTTTTTTGGGTTTTTTCCCTCTTCGATCTCATGATTTTCTTAACCTGTTCTTATTGTTGTTGCAACAGTACGATGAGATCTTGGGAAAAGGTGCTTTCAAGACTGTGTATGCTTCTTAATCCTCACTGGTTTTTGTTTTTCTCTTTAATTTCTTAATGTTTATATACTTATATCCCAGTATAATTAATACTCTGTATTTCATATTCTTTTGAAGTTAAGAGTATGTTGAACGACTAATATGTAAAATTCACATGATATAAAAAGCATAATTTTTTTTTTTTACATAAACCAATGATCTAAGATGCATGGTTTTTCCTTCTTTTGTCCTTTTGTAAAATATATATCATAAATTCTTGGAATTGTATTTATAAACTACATCAGAACAATAACATTCTAGGTAAATAACATCATCATTTACCAATCATGTTCATGGCAATCAAGTAATTTACACGAACAGTTTCTGATGGGCGTGGAACACAATGATCAATTAAATCTTGTTTTGTGTATGCGTACTATATCATTTGTTGGCTATTTTATACTGTTAATTAGGATTTGTGTACTCACTTAGTCATTTGCGATAATGTAAGCCTGTTTTGATAACATGTTAAATTAGAATTTCCTTTTGATAAGTTGAACTATGGTTTTATGTTTAAACTTATTGGTTTGTGTTCCTCAATACTGTTTTGCAGTTACAAGGCTTTTGATGAAGTTGATGGCATAGAAGTTGCGTGGAACCAAGTTAGGATTGATGATGTGTTGAGGTCACCAGAAGATTTGGAAAAGTTGTATTCTGAGGTTCATCTACTGAAATCATTAAAACATGAGAATATCATTAAGCTCTATTATTCTTGGGTAGATGACAAGAACAAAACTGTTAACATGATAACAGAGCTCTTCACATCAGGGAGTCTCAGACAGTATGTTCTTCCTCTCTCTCCCTCTCCTATTGCTTTATTATATGCATAATGCATTTGAAGTAATCATCTTCCTTTCGGCTATAGCTACCGCAAGAAGCACAAAAATGTTGACATGAAGGCCATCAAGAATTGGGCAAGACAGATTCTTCAAGGTTTGGTCTATCTTCACAGTCACAACCCACCAATTATTCACAGAGACTTAAAATGTGACAATATTTTTGTTAATGGAAACCATGGAGAAGTTAAGATTGGAGACCTTGGGTTGGCAACTGTCATGCAACAGCCTCCTGCTCGAAGTGTAATAGGTCAGAAAAAAAAAACAATTTATCATTTTATCGACATGACTTATCAAAATGCACTCAGTTCCTCCATTCTCTACGCCAGGGACTCCCGAGTTCATGGCTCCAGAGCTCTATGAAGAGGAGTATGATGAACTTGTTGACATATATTCTTTCGGTCTGTGCATGCTAGAGATGGTTACTCTTGAGTATCCATATAGTGAATGCAAAAACCCTGCTCAAATCTATAAGAAGGTTACCTCTGTAAGTAAATCAACCATCAGGTTATCTGCTGAATATTGTTCCTTATAGTTGATCTTACATGGCATTCTGGTCCAGGGTATTAAGCCTCTTTCCCTCAGTAAGGTGAGTGATCCCCAAATTAAGGGGTTTATTGAGAAATGTTTAGTTCCAGCGTCTGAAAGATCGTCTGCAGCGGAGCTTCTCAAAGATTCATTCCTTCAAATTGAAAATCCAAAGGATCCAGTCCGTGATCCGTTACAGTTACCAAGTCAAAATCTCGGGGCAATGAGTTTACCCAAGTCCGAGCCATATTCCATGGAGATAGATGCTGACTATAAGCAACTTTCTATAAGCACATGCACAGGTAGCAACAGTGGTAGCCAACACTATCCAATTATGGAATTTCAGAGGACGCATAGTAACAATGATTTTAGGTTGAAAGGGAAAGAAAATGATGACAACTCAATATCATTGACGTTGCGCATTGCTGACTCGAGCGGTGAGTGAACAAACTGTTGTCTAATTATTCACTATTATTCGTCCCGTAATGGTAACACAATGATATGGAGTTCACTTTTTTATCTGCAGGTCGCGTGAGGAACATACATTTTCTCTTTTACCTTGATACTGATACTGCACTTGCAGTTGCGGGGGAGATGGTTGAACAATTGGAATTAGCATATCATGATGTGGATTTCATAGCCGAGTTCATTGATTATTTGATAATGAAACTTCGACCTGACTGGAAGCCCTCGTCCAGTTATCTTTCGAGTGAAGCAGCCAGTCTTGGAAATGGGAAAACCTCAATGACATGCCCGTGGGATTCAATTCAAACCAGTGCTTCAGCTGAATTGGTACTTGAGCAAGATGTTCTTTTCGAGTTTGGCACAAGCTGTCAAGAAGCTTGTGTACTAGCCGATCATGAAAGTAGTTTGTGTAAGAACCCTGATGCCGTTTCTCAATTCGAGTATTATCATCTAGAGGGTAGAGATTCACAAGCATCAGTGGTTTCAGATGCTACCACCAAAAATGATAAATTAGCTGAATCAATTGATTTCAATATTAATGGAAGCTACAAGACTTTAAGTAGCTGTCTCACAGAGCAAGAGCTAGGAGATTCATACTATGATGATCATGATAGCAATGCTATGGAATGCATGCGAATAAACGAATACGTGAAGAACGCTGCATTGCCACCATTGCCAAATCGCAGTGGAGTGTGCAAGGCTACGAGCTTGACGAGTAGTTGTTCATCTATGTCGTTAACAGAGCAAGACATCGATGCCAAGCTTAAGCTAGAGCTTGATGCAATTGATGCACAGTATCATCAATGGTTTCAACAACTTTCAAGGATGAGGGAGGAGGCACTGGAGGCTACAAAGAAGAGATGGTTGGCAAGGAAAACCAGGACTGTTTACTGATTCAGAGCACATATTATGTTCCTAAAACAGATCATTAATTCTTCTGGTGATCGTGTTGTGTCATTGTTGTCTATGATTTTCTTCATTTGAAATAATTAATGGGGCTTGTATTGGTACTAACTGCTATGGATGAGGCTCTCTCTTTTTGTTGTAGTCCTCATCCACCTTTAGGCTTAATTTTGTATATATACTTGGAATGTACTTCTTTTCTACTCACTCCGTCACATAAATGTATGTTTTTTTTAATGTTGTGTTTGAGGACCGTCATTGCATTTGAAATATTGAATTTGAGTCTAATAAAGTGTTTACAGAGATGAGCCGCCCCAGTTGAGCCTTGCTCAGAAGCGCTCGCACCGAGGGCGGCGGACCCACCAAAAACAAGATAAACGAAAGAAGAGATGGAATGGGATGGCTGAAAATGGCCTCATTCTCGTTCTCTCTCAGTTTCGTGATACTTATTAGAAAGAATTGGACAAAAGAGAAATAAAAAAAAGGGAGGGACGAGACCGGCACAAGTCTTGATCACAGCAGAAGAAAACAAATGAATGAATCCAAATATGCAAATGATAGGGAGAGAGAAAAGGAAACTTCGCAGAAACTAAACTCCCCACTAATAAACTATCCACAACCACAACCCCCTCCTGTAACTTTTCCATGGCACCTTCCAAGAAACTATGAATACATTATATCAATTCATTATTCAATCAATTTCAAATCAATCTTTCATCATCAGCCCATTCTTTATGTATAAAAGATATAATTCATTTTGAATTTTTGTTCGTGTGTGCCCACCAATTGCAAAATGCATTCTACTACTTTTATTATGTCATCATGAACAAAATTACAAAAAGATAAAAGAAATATAATTGAAGTTGTATTTCAAGCTATGACATCATTTTATGCCCGATGCTACCCGAAAAATTTAAAATTTTACAATGAAAGAAAATGAAACACTTGGCGCTCGAGCGCCATGTCATCAACTTTCTCAGAGGCCAAAAAGTCCGCCAACACAAATTCTCAAACACCTCGACCATCAAAGAACTCTTTATCGTCTTGAGAGTTTATGGACACTTAGACTCCACGAGTACTAAAACAGCTCTCCCGGATACCTCTTAGCTCTCTTGGAACAAATCATGCTCCCCGAAGCCTGTCTCCTGGATTTGAGCCTGCCTCCCGGATCTATCTCCCGGATCCGTCTCCTGGAGTTCGCCTCCCGAATCAGTCTCCCGGAGCCCCAAAGACACTTTAAAGACTTCACTCGGTGCGTCATCGTCAGCAGACGTCGTACAAATGGACTTGGCACAAAAAGAGCTCACAACGGTCGGCGGAAAGTGAAGGAGGCCTGGAAAGGCGCCCATGCTGCGACATGGGTCCGTCGCCCCAACGGTCCACGCAGCTCATTGCATACAAAACCCATGTCGCGACACCAAACACGCATGCTGTGACATCTGTCTATCCCATGAACGCTACGCGCAGCTCCTCGCACACAACACCCATGTCGCGACACCAAACAAGCATGTTACGACATTAGTTCGTCCCCAAACGCTCCACACAACTCCTTGTGCATAACACCCATGTCGTGGCACCAAACACGCATGTCACGACATCGGTCCATCCCCCGAACGCTCCGCACAGCTCCTCACGCACAACACCCATGCCGCGACACCAAAATTGCATGCCGCGGTATCGGTCCGTCCCCCGAACACTCCGCGCAGCTCTACCCCTCCACGCAACTCCTCGCACACAACATCCGTGCCGCGACACCAAAAATGAATGCCACACATCGATTCGTTCCTGAATGCTCCGCGTAGCTTCTCGCGCGGTGCTGCGACATCAAACATGCATGCCGCTATATCGGTTCATCCCTTTAACGCTCCGCGCAACTCCTCGCGCACAACACCCATGTCGTGGCACCAAACATGCATGTCGCGACGTTAGTCTGCTCCCCGAATGGCTCGCACATCTCTTGCTTTCCCTAAAGGCTTCGCTCATTTCCTCTGTCAATCCCGAAGGACTCATACTCCTCCGGGCCTCTCGAGATGACTTCGAGAGCTTTTTCAAACATCATCAAGTTTTTCCGCCTCAAAAGATGACATTCGAGCCTCCCCGTTTCGCCGGGTAGTCAACAAGGCTCCACGCCTCGTCCAGAACACCTCACAAGTCATGAATCCCTAGGACGCTATCCCATGAGGTAGAGGCTTCTAGGGGTTTCATCGTATGCCCTGAAGCGCATGAGTCGTATGAGAGCATCTCAGCTCATCCGGTACCTGTGTGCGGTGCACGCCAGAAAAGCAAAGACCCGCTTTGTAAGATTGGGAACTCTATGGCGCTGTCGTGCGCGGTAGAGGCTTCTAGAAAGTTCGACGTGTGTCTCGGAGCATAAGGAACGTACGAGAACCGTCGGTCTTGCCCGGCGCCCCACAAGGCGTGCTTGGAGGAACTAGAACTCCAAGCCTTAAACGGGTCCGAAGTGGACCCCACATTGCTATCGGTCAATCACACGTCGACATATGAAAAAATAGTAACAAGTATATAAACCCCTCTCTTGGTAAGAGATGGGGTCCTTAATTCTTTCAATATTACTCTCTTTATAAAATGCTCTCTAGAGCTTCGTGTATCCCAACGGAGATTTCATTCTCATGCAATGTGGGGTCCCAACGGCGTCCCAAGTACCTCGTTCTTTGGTGTGGTGTTCCTCAACAGGTCACAGGTTCGAAGCAAGCACACCCGGATACCTTGACATTGGACCCCTGACATGAGACAAGAGAACTTGAGATTTAGAAAATCAAACACTTAAGACATTTTCTTAACACATGGACAAGACGAAAAATAACATTCTAGTGTGTCGCGTTGAAAAAAAAAAAAACTGGTGCATGAAATTTTAGGGCGAATAACTAAGTCATCAATAAAATAATTAATATATTATATATGTCGAGCAAGAACTACCGCGCAAGTTGGAAACGGACGGTGAAGATTAAAGACAGCAAGGCAGCCTCGTATACGTGAAAAATCTATCACCACCACAAAGTTCTTACAAAACGAAGTGACGTAGCTTTCAAATTTATTTACAATATGCTTATAAATGTCCCATTCCATCGTTGCAAGCTCCCATATGCATAGCTTCTCGGCTACGTTGACACCCCAAAATATTAAATTTCTTGTTTTGCTTTCGATCGATCTCAGTCAGCATGGAAAACGATCCGATCAGTACAGCAACCCATTACGAGGACTTGTTGCCGGTGATGGCGGAGAAGCTGGACGTGGAGTCGTTCGTGACGGAGCTGTGCGGCGGTTTCCGGCTGCTGGCGGACCCGGAAAAGGGGCTGATCACGTGGGAGAGTTTGAAGAAAAATTCAGCGCTTGTGGGGATGGAGGGGATGACGAAGGAGGAGTCGGTGGCAATGGTGAGAGAAGGCGATCTTGACGGTGACGGAGCTCTCAACCAGACGGAGTTTTGTATTCTGATGGTGAGGCTCAGTCCCGGGATGATGGACGATGCCGAGACATGGCTCGATAAGGCTCTCGGTGTTGGTGTTGCTCATCAACAACTCACCAACTTTTCTTCTCCGCCTTCTGCTTGAATATTATGCATAAATATATGATCATATATATGTATTTGTTAGAGTATAAAACTTATGTTAGACTTTCAACTATCAGTTTAAGATTTTAGTTGATGTGGTCATTTAATATTGCTAGTTCTTGTTTGCTTATTGAGTTCTATTGCGAGGAGGGAGGGTCTGCTTCTTGTTCATTAATGAGTTGAATATGGAGTCTCTGTGTGGTTTCATGGTTAATTTGATCATGCTCATGAAATCACGGACATCATATATATATGCAGAATATATGGTAGCTCTTACCATTTATATATATATAGGTTAAGGATGCTAAGCCAAAGATTAATTGGCTTAGACTAAGCCATAAATGAGGTGATGACACCTCATTAAAATTCATGGATCCGGGCGGGTCGCTCCGCTCCCACCAATTCACTTGGGTGGGTATGGATTAAATTTAATGAGGTGTCATCACCTCATTGGTTTGTCATAGCCTAAGTAAAAAATTATATGGCTTAGATTCATTATTCTCTCTCTCTATATATATAGAGGTATTTTGTCTCTGTTGTTCAAACTTTGGTTTGCTGTTCGTTTCACCTTTTGTTTTAATTCAAATAGTGTAATTGGTGTTCTTTATTTCCATCATCTTCGAACTGTTATTTTGGTGTTTGGTTAATTGTTCTATGTGTGCCTTGTCATTGCATAAAAATTAATTACACGCAAACTTAAATTGTTTGGCGATTAATTTGTTCTCTGTTGGCATAATTTTACATAATAATCTACCTGAAGTATATTTGGTAACAACAATCTCAAGACGAATATAACTTAATCATGTATGGAAGGGTGCTACCGAAGGGTTTGCAGGTGGAGGTTCTGTTACTGTTGAAACTAGCATTAACATATTTGCTCCTAAAGTTGATATGATTGGTCTGGCATAAAAAATTTCTGGTCAGAACTTTAAGCGCTGACAACAACGCATGAATGTCTGGTTAACTATTAAGGGTATGCAGTCAGTGCTAGAATCTGAATGTCCTGAGCTATCTGAAACTAATCCCAAATCTATTGTCTTAATTAAGAAGTGGAAATAGTAACACCAAATTGTTAGGGGGTGTATGCCATCTTCCCTTGATAATACACTTTTTAACATTTATTGCAAACCTAAACCTTCTGCGAAGGCTTTGTGGGAAAGGTTTGAAGGCATTTATAATGTTGACGACGTTGGTGCTGAGAAGTACTCGGTATCAAAATTTCTCAAATTTCAGATGGAGGAAGGCAAAAGTGCAACTGAACAAGCACACCAATAAGAGTTCCTGCCCTATGCTCTAGCTGAAGCAGACATGTCCTTACCAGTCAAGTTTCGCGTAATGACTATCATTGAGAAATTTTCAAGATCTTGAGAGGATTTTGGGATGTATCTCAAGCACAAAAAGAGAATATCTCTTTATATGACCTCATGACAACTATTGCTATTGAGGAAGAGCACAATAGTCACAGATTTGGAGGACTCTTAGAGGCAATAGCCAACTTTGTATCTAGGAGGAATGAAAAACATGTGAACCATAACCCTAATATCAACAAAGGAAAAAGGATAGTTAGAGCTAAACCAAAAATTCAAAAGAAGCCTAGAGCAAAAAAAACCTTGTTGAAATTGTGGACATGGAGGACATTGGACACGAGATTGTCCGAAAAAGAAGATCAAGGCTCAACAAGGCTCCACAAACAAGGCCCAACTCAATATGGTTGTGGCGTATCCAACTCCCAATGCGTCAATCTCAAATTTCTTTCTGGACACATTCTTACATTACACCAAGTGCATCATGTTTCAACTATCCGAAGACATATTTTATCTGGGTCTTGTTTAGTTGTTAGGGGTTTAGAATTGAGGTTTAAATGTAATGAGGTTGTTTTTTTTATTCAACTAAGTTTCTTGGTAAAAGCTATCTATTTTAAGGTCTTTTCAAAATTAGTGTTGATTATGATGTTTCTTTTCCTTCTATGAGTAATGTTATCAATAAAGAAGTATTTTCAGTATCTTCTGCAATTGAATATTCTAATGTATGACATGGACGTTTAAGTTATCTTAATTACTTATCTATTAAAGCGCATGATGAAATTAGACTTAATCCCTAAACAAAATCTTAATCAGAAAACAAAATGTCAAATTTTTGTTGAAGCTAAACAAGTGAGGAAACCTTTTCACTCGAATTTGGAAATACTCGATTTCTTTCATACTGATATTTGTGAGTTCAATGGTATTATGACAAGAGATCTAAAAAGGTACTTCATAACCTTTATAGATGATTGCAATAGATAGTGCTACGTTTTCTTACTTAAAAGTAAAGACGAGGCACTTGAAAAATTTATAAGATATAAAAATGAATCTAAAATTCAAACTGGTAGAATACTCAAACGGATAAGGTATAATCGGGATGGAGAGTATGATTCAAATCCTTTTGAACAATATTGTCATGATCATGGCATAATTCATGAAGTGACTCCTCCTTATACCCCTGGGTCTAATAGAATAGCTAAACAAAAAAATAAGACCTTGAAAGATATGGTCAATAGTTTACTTTTGAAACCTGATTACCAAAGAATTTGTGGGGTGAGACTTTGAATATGGTTTGCCATATTTTTAATAAAGAATCTCCTAAACACAAAGTATGTAGTCCGTTTGAAATTTGGAGTGGTAGAAAACAAAGTATGAAATACTTCAAAGTGTGGGGGTGCCTAGATAAAGTGTTGGTCCTAGAGCACAAAAGAAAGAAACTTGTTCCAAAGACTGTTGATGCAATCTTTTTAGGTTATGTGGAAAACTCCTATACTCTTAGGTTCTTAGTAATCAAATCTAAGATCCCAAGTGTAGATGTTAACACGATTGTTGAGTAATGTGATGCAACGTTCTTTGAAGGCGTGTTTCTAATGAAAACTAGGATCCCTAAAGAAACACCAATTACATCTGATTCTATTCTTAATCAGGTGGAAATGATGACAAATGTGGGGGTAATCCAAGTAGTTCTAACTTTAAATTCATGGAACTTGAAGATGATGAACCGAGAAGTAAAAGAGCGAGAACTTCTAAGAATTTTGAAAGTGACTATATCACTTTCAATGTTGAGGGTGATCCTATTTCCTTCAAGAGTGATATGTGTTCTCCTGAAGCAAAGCAATGGAAGGATGTTGTTAAGAGTGAGATGAACTTTATTGTCTCGAATAGGACATGGGAGCTCGTTGAACTCCCTCCTTAATTTTTAACAATCAAATGCAAGTGAATTTGTAAAAGGAAGTTTAGACTAGATGGAACCGTAGAAAAATTCAAAGCTAGATTGACTGGTAAAGGGTTTAAACAAGTTGAGGGAATAGATTACTTTGATACTTATTCCCTTATTCCTCGAATGACTACAATTAGAATTCTTTTAGCAGTGGCTTCTGTATATTACCTCGTCATTCATCAGATGGATGTAAGGACAACTTTCCTCAATGGAGAGCTTGAAGAGGAAATATAGATGGATCAACCTGAGGGTTTTGTAGTTCCGGATAGTGAAAACAAGGTTGTAAACTTGTCAAGTCTTTATACGGACATAAACAAGCCCCAAAGCAATGACACAAAAAGTTCAATGACGTGATTCAATCTTTTGGATTTATTATGTTTGAATATGATAAATGTGTTTACTGCACGGTAAAGGTGATGATTATATAGTTTTATGCCTATACGTAGATGATATTTTGTTGTTTAGGTCCACAATAGAGATTATCTTAGAGACTAAGTCATTCTTGAGTAGTAAGTTTGAAATGAAGGATATGAGAGAAGTTAACGTGCTTCTTGACTTGAAGCTATAATCAGATTAGAAGAAGGCATAGCTATCTCACAATCTCATTATATTGAGAATATAATCGAGAAGTTTTGTTATTAGAATTGTAAAACTGTTAAGACTCCGTACGATTCTTCTGTAACTCTTTACAAGAATAAAACTAGTATACCTGCGTCTCTGTTAAGATACTCTCAAATTATAGCTAGGAAACTTAATGTATCTTGCAAATTGTAGCAGACCTGATATATGTCTTACTATGTTGCAAAATTAAGTAGATGAACAAGTTGTCCTAATAGAGCTCACGAGACTGCACTTAATATGGTACTGAAGTACCTGAAGGGAACTTCATCCCTTGGGTTGCATTATGCGAGATTTCCCGTTGTACTTGAAAGGTATAGTAATGCAAGCTAGATAGCTAGTAACTCTAGGAGTTATGGTTGTAATGGTCATGTTTTTACTATTTCCGGTGGCGCTGTCACCTGGAGATCAGTAAAACAAACTCTTTTTTCTCAGTCTACGTTTGAAGTTGAATTGGTAGCTTTAGACACTTGTGGAATAGAAGTGGAACGACTTAAAGGACTTATGTCCGAGTTGCCAATGGTAACAAAAAAAACAATTCCTGGTATTTCTGTGCATTGATTCAATGACCACAATTGCTAAAATTTTAAAAGTGACAAATACAATAACAGGACGAGAAGACATATCCAAGTCAGATTCTGTAAGGGGGTTGATGTCTCAAGAGGTCATAGATGTTGACTTTGTTGGATCCAAAGACAATACAGATGATTCATTGACCAAACGACTTAATGTTATATTAGTCCAAAAATCCAGGTTGGGCATATGATTGAAACCCATTGGTGTGCAACGACAGTAGTAATCCAACCTATCTAAGTGGACATCCTATGAAGAAGGTTCAATGAGGTATAAACAAATTGTTGGGTGCACTGAGTACCTAATCACTAATAGATTGTTATATGTCAATTTCCAACCCTGAGAACCTGTAAGGTACTTAATACTGCAAGTTAATAAAAGTCATGGATTTTGAATGGGGTCAAGTCGTAAAACAAGATGCTAGCAGTGCATCTCTGGAGACGCTCAACTATGTGAATGTAATTGTGTAAGCCGCAATCAGAAGAATTGGATTTTTCTTGAAAGACATTTATGAACAGGATTTGATGTATGGTCTTTGATGCATCAACCCTAGAGATTGCTATTAGAGCCTATGTTAGGTTGCTCTTGGCCGAAACTCTCGTAACAAAGGTTCAAGTTTTGTTCACTTGTTCTTGTGGGGTAGAGATCAGAAAATTAGGTGGTGGTTCAAACTGGAAGTACCATTGTTGAAAGCCTAACATGCATATCTTTGTTCCTTTTTTTCACCATGAATTTGTGAGGGATTGTTGAAATTTGAGGCTAAACTAGGGATTAATTTATTTAATCACTTTCTCATTGTTATAGATATTAATTGATTAACTATGATTTGAACTATGGAGTAGTAGAGATG
>JAYMTF010004487.1:0-13077 GCA_036897485.1 Pelargonium nanum | reverse complement strand
AGGCTAAGCCAAAAATAATGTGGCTTAGATTCCTTTTCCTCTATATATATATATATATATATCAAAGGAAATGTAACTTTTAGTGCAAACTAATCAATTGTGCATAAAATAATTGAGAGCCCATTTAAGAGACAAAATTCTTAAATTGGTGTATTGCAAGTTATCAGAAAACTTGGTCAAGCATCCAATATTAGTAACCACAGGGATGAATTGTTTCTGGTCATGTGCCTAACTCTAAAATAGTACTCTCCAACTACTTAATTTCCACAATTATTCATGCATATAAGTGCCACAACTATACATGTCTATATATGTTATGAGAAATGTTTAGAATAATTATGCAATTCTGATATGTAGTTGCATAATTGGAATATTTCTTTTTATTTTTGTAAACAACTCATTGGTTGCAGAAGTTCTGGTTTTGGCATAATTAAGGAGTGGAAGACAAGACACTTTTTTGTTTTTGTTTTGTTTTTATAAACAACTTCACACTGTTACTTATTACCAATGCAGCAATGTTAGTTTTGACTGGGCTGAAAAATCGTAACTTGAACTTGACTCGTGCGAGTCCATGTAGTTGTGAGATTTGGGCGTCGGATTTTACTTAGAGGTGTGCATGTTAGTGTGGATTTGCCCGATTTTAGCATGCAATTTTCTGCATAAAACCCCAAAACTAGTAGAGTATATTTTATGTGACTTGGACGCACAAAAAATGTTATTCTTAAGTGTTTGTCTAGATTAATTTTTAATGTTTTTCTAGACATTTTTATTTATTTTCGCACATATTTTAAAGACCCATCTAGACATTTTCACGGCTCAAAATGATCACTGATCAATAAACATTAATTAATTATACTATTTTTTATTTTTGTGCTCTCATTTGTACAATTATGTTTTCGCACTTAAGATTTATCTTATAAAATTTAATTAATCATTTTATCGACAACGGTCAATTTTGAAAATATAAATTTAGGTTTCTTCCTCAACTAGCTAGGTTTTTGCTTATAGAAAACCAATAATCAGCTTCTAGTACTCAACAAGATGAGCAAGAAATGTATAAGATAATAATGAAAATTAAAAATTCAACCAGAACAATACTTGGTAGTTTAGCTTTCATTTTCTTGTAGCACCAATTACTTCACTTCGTCACTTGAGTTGAGGTGTATATCTCAATCATTTTATTAAGGTACAATGAGCAATTGGGTATGTTTGTTGTTTATTAATGTAACTAAACAAAAGTGAAAATGACTTGTAATTAATTTAAGACCCACCATTAATTAACCAAAAACTTAACTGAATATTCTTGCCCACCAACTGTGTGCATGTATGTGTCCATATATAAAATTGTAACCCAAATCAAAATTCAGCATAAAATGGAACATATATAAATCATTATTAAAATGTCTCGACCCCAATAACCACTCTGTATTTATAAATTCATTGAAAACCAAAAAGTATAAAATACATTATGTCACGGAATCGAAAAATGTGTACAAAATTTGAGACAAATAACAATTTTTTTAGTTTAATAATAATAACTCTTAGACTTATTAGATTCCAAACTCTCTTATTTTAATTTGATATATATGATTAAGGGTACAAAATGTGGTTTATATATTGAAGACAAATTTAAAGGATATGTAATTTATGGAAAATTTATCAATGTTTTATTCAAAGTGGTTATATATATACAATTCAGGTGGTGATCAGAATTTGTATGTGTATCAGAAAAGAATAGTGTGGTTGCTTAAATGGGCATCTTTTGTGGTAACTTATGCTAATTAAGGCATTTAATTATGGCTTTCACTAAAATAAGAAATAATTTTGTTTTGTGTCAGCATCATCATGTTTAATTAATTTAAGAGAGAGAATATTGAAAATAATAATTATAATAGTAATGGGGACTACAACTACAGTGTCCACCCTTTAATTTTTCCTATTTTGTTTGGGTGGGCCTCCTTTTACTTTCATGGAATTAGTTTCACTAAAACCCTAGCATGGTTGAGACTTGAGAGTGTTGTAACTTGAAATGTACCATCTATGATTAGGTTTTTAACTCATTAGTTCCTCTTATAAGATTTAGTTTTAGTTTCAATTTTTGGCTTATTCTTATTGATGCAAGTAAAAGTTTAGTAGAGAGCAAAAATCGCGTTGATCAGAAATAACTAAAATACCGTCTGAGATAATGGAAATAAATTATGAGTTAAAACTCACAATAATACCATGCGTTGCGTCTTTATGTAGTATAGTTATCGTAGAGTAATGTTATAACGTCACAGTTGAAACGTTCACCATGTTCTAATCAATCAAATGTTTGCATGTTCTAGATAATTAGCAAAACAATGCGTTTGGGTGAGGTCAAATGAATCTAAACCATCCATGCCAAAATAAGAAGAAAAATAAATAGATTCTCATAATTTTATGGAGGGTTAAAATCTTTGCTTGTGGTTGTAAATTTGTTCCACTTTGTGTGTGCTTAAGGCTTAAGAATTTCTATATTCTTCTTGAAAATGCTTGCTTGACCAAAATTCCAATTTAAATAGAGTTTTGTGTGGGAAATGAATTGAGAGAGTATACATAGGTTGGAGACAAATATGTTCAAATGAAGCCATGAGACCCACCAACAATGAAATTTAATAAATGAAAATATTTCCAAAATTAGCATAATTTGAGCCATCTATTCCTTTGTATAATACAAGGATAATTGCATCTTGCAACATATATCTTAATTTAGCAATAAATACGA
This sequence comes from Pelargonium nanum, assembly GCA_036897485.1. Lineage (NCBI taxonomy): Eukaryota > Viridiplantae > Streptophyta > Magnoliopsida > Geraniales > Geraniaceae > Pelargonium > Pelargonium nanum. Next base: position 10,331 of record JAYMTF010004487.1, on the reverse strand, counting down.
TAAATTTAAAGACAAAAATAGAGGATGCCAAATTATTATATAGGTGCATGGTTGAATGTATTTTTATGGCTTTAGATTCAATAAGGATTTATTCAAGAGAAATAGGAATTTTTTAATAATACGATCTTTATATTTTTAAAGTTGTTACTTGAAGAGCGTGTATTTAAAAAAATAAAATAAAATAAAAATCTGAAAATCAAAGTATTGCAACAACCAGGGATTATATAAATCTTGCTAATATTCTTCTTAATTAATTAACATGTATATAAGAAGAATGTTTAAAAACAAGAAAACAAAAATTATTGTTAGTCCATTCCATTCATGACTGATATGGTAATCCATGGTAGGTGAAAGCAATTCTAAAATGTCTCAAATGAAATTTTATGTACTTAAACTACCCTTAATAATTAATATTATTCTTGCGTTAATTAGAAAATTTTAAACAAAGAATAAAATATAATTTGATTTTTAGGTTGAAAGCTCACTTTGATTTAACTATCTTCGAAATGACTTGTGGCCACTAAAGTTTTAACAAATTTACACGCAACTCGCTAAGTTAGACATGACAAATAAGACATTACTAAAGTAATGAATATTATCAACGGTAATGTGCAATCAGTTCGATTAATACGAGCACTTAACCAAGATTAAATATATATGATTGGATGGAGAGGCCAAAAACAATTTAGTTATATATGTGATAGAAGTGAAGTCTCTATCATAGTTGAAATTGTTGATCATGAATTGTTTAGATTATTTGTTATTTACAAAATCATGATTTGATTTTGATGATAAATGCATAGATATGACAATAGTAATTACAAATATATTGAAGTATATATGTTAAGAAAATATGTATATCAATGTAATGCTTCTCATTCACTACTCTTTTTTAGCAGCCCTTGTTGACTTATTTGCCATTTCAATACTTGATTATAAGAAGAAAATAAATAACATTTTTTGGACTAATTTCTTGTTGGTTATATACTATCTAGGTTTGTCATTTATATATAGAGTACATGGGAACAAGGAATCTTAGCTAATAAAAATTGATTAAGACTATAAATGGTAATATGGATATGAATTTAGCGGGTACTCGAAAATCGATCCACATATCTGCGAGTCTAGAACATATATACAAAATAAAACTTATTATTTTCACGGAAAAATTCGCACTAAACTTGCATAATTTTTACCTCAAAAACAAAACTATATGAACGCAGTCCGCACCCCTTACAGATCAAGTTCAGTCTTTCATTAGCTCATTATTATCAGCCCGTAATTCGTTGATTGATTCTTTTTCTCACATGATACAACAATGTATTTGTCCTGCAATTAAGCATGCATGTTGAAAAATTCTACAATTCTTGTTGCCCCTAACTAGAAACAAGATCAAAAGTCTATAAAACATCACTTTCTCAACTGATCATTTTGTAACTTAGTTTGATTTTATTTGGGAAATGATTTTGTTTATATATGAACACAATTCAAATATTTCAAAATTGGACTAACCTAAAGAACTTTATATGGTAAACAATTGTGCATTCAACGCTGTACGGATCTATGTAGACTAAATGTAAATAATTTGAAAAACTAGTCAAATATTATGTGTCAATGTCATTTGTTACTGTTTTATTTTTACAATTAATTTGTAATTTTATTCAACTTTCATGACATTATTTGATGACTATTTTTCTTCTATTTTCGTAATAGAAAAGTTTAGAAAACACACGAATGGTTATATATTGAGAAGATATGTGACGTGTGACTTTTAGTTTTTTTTTTTGTCAAAAGAAAGACATATGATGGTTTTGGCATCAAGATTAATTATCTAATAGCTCAAAAATTTACGTTGACCTAAGCATGACAACAAAATTTAATTTCTTGGAAATGAAATTTATTTTATTGTGTGAAATTGGTGAATGTAGTCGCTTAGCATTAACGCGACAGTTCATTATTGTTCTAATGAAGCTCTACGGTTCGTTTAATTCATTGATATATTTATTTTTGTAAAAAAATAAAAATTAATAGACAATATATCCTAAAATTTGCATTATTTTAAAATAAAAATCACCTAAATACAAAAACATATGCGTGAAAACCACATATCAACAATGATAATTGATAAAAAAAATAATATGTCTTATAATTTGCGTTATTTTAAAATAGAATCACCTAAGTACACAAACATACGTGTGAAAACCACATATCATCCATGATAATTGATTCGAAAGTTGATTAATAAGTAAATACATAGCAATTTGTATCTATTTAACTCAAATGACTAAATACATATCTTTATAATTTATCCACATCAAATTTGTCAAATTATGACAAATTTTAATACTAATAAATATGTCATGTTTTCTAGAATTTGGCCTAAAATATGGAACTACCTCTAAGTCCAGCTAATAATTTATCAAGTTTATGGTGGTTGTGACCAATTAAACTATTCTTTTGTTTAATTATAACTCAAACTAGTTTGGGGTTCTAACACCAACTCCATCTAATAGAAATTAATGAACTTTCTTGTTATATCAATCAATAAACTACATGAAACAATACACTTCCTAGAATTGCAAAACAATATATAATTAAAGGGCACATATATATATATAATTTATTTAGGATTTTTTAGTGGTAGTGGATTATATTTATACATAAATTGACCCAATAATGTACAAGAGAAGATAGTGTAACAAAACTCCTTTTGACTAAAATAACTAAAATAAACAATATTAGGAAAATCATGGGCCAATGGCCAACAAGACAATGAGTCTAGGGTTCCATATATTGACACTATACACTTATTGCTATCTTGTAAACACAACAAAAGTGACTTTCCATCCACAATCCTAAATTCTATTTCATCATCCAAAAAAAAAAACATTTTATTTTCTCGTTTTTTATGCTATATATCTGAAGTTCTATGTGATTGGTGCTTCAAAACCCACCCCCCAAAAAATATTTTTATTTTGTAACAAAATTATAGCTACTGATATACATGAATAAATCAAGAAGTAACAGCATCAGCAGTGATGATCAAGAAATCAAGAACATGATGATCAGTTGCAATAGAGGTCACTGGAGGCCCTCAGAAGATGAAAAACTCCGGCGACTTGTCGAGCAACATGGTCCCCAGAATTGGAACTTGATTGCAGAGAAGCTTGAAGGAAGATCAGGTAATTATTGATGATTTATATAGTATACAAATTATAATTCAGAATTCTACATATCTTCTACCAAGAAAATTAAAATGATCTTAATCCAATATACGAACAAATTGTGAAAAATAAATGATTCAGAAGGAAGATCAGGTTGCACTTTTGTGTAGCAAAAATATTTAGAACTAATTCAGAATTTTACATGTCTTCCACCAAGAAAATTAAACGAACTTATTATTGATTGATGATGATCTTGTAGAATTCTGCTATAGAAGAAGCATAGATCCAATTATATATATACATACATATATATATATATATATATATATATAATTGTACCAGAAATATACATACAACTAATTTATAAAATTTTATGTCTTCCTCCAAGAAAATTAAAATGATCGTAGCATAGATCCGATATATAAAAATTCAGTGTAGCAAAAATATATAGTACAAATTCAGAAATTTTCATGTCTTCCAACAAGAAAATCAAATCTTTTATTATTATTCTTTGTAGAGTTGAACTCTAAAAGTTAAGAAGCATATAAACAATTTTGTTGTGTTAAAAAAAACAATTTTGTTTAGAAAAATATACAGTACTTTTTCGGAATTTCACATTTCTTCCACCAAGAAAATTAAATGATCTTTTTTTTTTCTTTTTCCTTTTATAATCTTTGTGGAGTTTAACTATATATAAATTATATAATTGAATCATAGATCCGATACATAAAAAATTAGTGTAGCAAAATATATATAGTATTATTAATTCCACCAAGAAAATTAATTAAAGGGTCTTTTGTGCTTTGATCTTCATAGAATTGCACAATAATAGGAAACATGTATAAATCCAGTACATAAAAAATTTGAGCTGCAAAAATATTTATAGCACTAATTCAAATTTTTACCAGTCTTCCACCAAGAAAAATAAATTGATCTTTAATTTATCTATAATAGAACATATATATATTGACCCAATATATATTTTAATAGTAATTAAGATGTTATTGTTCAAGTTTGAAGAAATGGGGTTTTCATATTTGTAGGTAAGAGTTGCAGATTGAGATGGTACAACCAACTTGACCCAAGAATTACCAAGAAGCCATTCAGTCATGAGGAAGAGGAAAGGCTCTTACAAGCTCATCGTCTTCATGGAAACAAGTGGGCTTCAATAGCTCGATTCTTCCCCGGACGGACTGATAACGCCGTCAAGAATCATTACCATGTGATCATGGCACGACGTAAGAGGGATCGCTTACCTAATTTCTTAGTCGGTATTCGCAGAAGACGCCAACAAGACCATCATCAAATAAACAAAGAAAAAATGGGTATTTTGTCCCTTTTGTCATCGTCGAGTTTTGATGAATTTGATGGGAGAAGAAAGGATTGTCAATTTGGTAAGTTTGGTTTGTTTTTAGGTAGCAAGGAGGGTTCATGCGGGTATAGCCAATATTCTAGTGATGATAATCAAGAATTGTGCCCTAATTCTTGCATCAAGAACCCTAATCTTGCAAAGGGTAGTGATTTTCTTGCCGATTCGAGAAATTATGATGATTTGGGAGGGAAAAGAAAGGATTGTGATCAATATGGTAGATTTAGCTTCTTTTTAGGTAGTAAAGAGAGTTCACAGAGTGATGATCAAGAATTGTGCCCTAGTTCTTGCTTCAAGAACCCTAATTTTCTTGCTTCTCATCCATATGGGTTCTTAAATTATGTGAAAGGCCATAGATCAAATCAAGAAATGATGGCAAGTTCTTGTTCATTTCTTGATGAACAATTTCAGAAATCATCTCATGTTCAAGAAGGAAACAAGAAGAGCCTCAAGCACAATAAGGACATGCACTTCATTGATTTTCTTGGAGTTGGAATTTCTTAATTAGCTTGTAGTAATTAATTACCATACCTACCTAGCTAATTAATCCTCCTACTTACTTAATTAGTCAGCTGTTTAAGTTTTATGCAAATACCAAGAAATGTTAATGTATTGTGTAGCTTGTATGTAGAGTTTCGATCTGTAGTGTTTTTCAATAATGGGTTTCTTGTTATTGGATGCACATGTTCTTCCTATTTTCTTCTTTTGTAAGAAATTAATAATTAATTTGTATTAATTATCACAACCTATATTTTGAATTGCATATTTGAGGCAAATGGTATAGTATTTTGTTTTCTTATAAAAGAAAAATAAATGAAGACTTAACGAGAATAATAGTTTTTTCGACATATAATATGGTTCCAACTCTTGATTTTTGTTAGGATATAATGAGTGTTAGTTTGTTTAAGCTTGAAAATTGTATTGTCCATTTGCTAATAAATGGATTATTCTTCTAACAATATATATTAAAAGATGAATTTTAACAAATTAAAAAAGGAGAAAAGTAATAAAATCTTAATTAATTAAAAAATTAAATTATTATGAATAGATCTAACATTAAATAATTTGAGTCCTTAATACATTATAGATTGGAGTCAAAGTTTAATGGCCAAAATAAAGATACCTGAGATTCTATGTGTCATGCTTAGTACTATGTTGCTTTAAACTAGATAAAGAAAAATTAAGTTTGATGAGAGAAAATTAATTAGGAGATAGGAATTGGAATTGGAATATTCCTTTGTTTGGTAAAAGGGAATATATATTATATGGGAGGAAAAGGAAAGAGATGTGAACAGTTTTGTGGAAAACCAAATCTCCTAATGGTTGAATATCTATTTGTGCACTTATATTCTTTTTTTTATCAGCAAAAGTACTCATGTATTAATAAAAATTCGAGATGGGAACAAGATACATACACCTAAGAACACGACAAAAAAATGATGAAACAAAGCCGGAAAACATGACAAGAGCATAACAAAAAGGAAGCTCCCATTCTTCATACATGCAATTTGTAATGAAGGGGTTAGTAGTAATTTTTTTGTCAAAAGTTTTGTGACTATATGGCACCCTACCCTAGTGTCAAAGGGTCATGGTCTTTGCCTTGGCTCCATATAAGTTGGGTACTCAGTGCCTGGCTGAGAGAGCAAAAAAAAAAGTGAGATTTCAAAAGTGGACCCAAAATAGAACCACTTATATATGCACCACAAACATTGAGCATAGCACCAAATTAACAAAAAAGACCCCATTGTTTTATAGCTCTAGAAGAGCAAAACAAGGTTGCCAATAGGATTGAGGCAAATCTCACCCTATCCACACTCCCACCACAATCTCCATTTTTATAAGTAAAGACTCATCTTCTCATCTTCTTATTCATATCATATCATATCATCATCATCATCATCATCATCATCATCATCATCATCATCATCAATCAATCAATCAAAATCAATGGTTACCATGAACTCTAGTGTGTTGGCATGCAACTCAGTGCTCTCAGCTGATATCAGTGCAAAGATTGGCTCATCAGTTGGTGTGTGCCATGGCCACAAGAACATGCCTGTGATCAGAGCTCAACAACAACAACAAGTAGCTAGCAATATTGTTGATGGAAGAAGAGCTGCAATGCTTTGCCTTGCAGGGACAGTTTTGTCCACAGCTGTTGCTTCCTCAGCCAATGCTGGTGTCATTGAAGAGTACCTTGAGAAGAGCAAAGCCAACAAGGTTTGTGTTTTGGGGTTGGGGGACTATATGTTGTATTTTTTTTTTCTTATACCTTTAGGGAAAGCGTTTTTTTTAATAGGTAATACCAACAACACATGAAGGGAGGCTCGAATCTAAGGCCTCGAGGGAACTAAGCGCCTTAAACCGCTAGTTTCAATAGTTGATGGTTCTCTCGAGGTCTCAAATTCGAGCCTCTCTTAAGACGTTGTTGAATCATCGTTCTGGTCATCTTAGATGGATCTATAACTGAGGAGTCAGGTTTTGGATCGATATGGGTTGAAAATATTTAATATTAACTTGACTCGCAATTCATATAGGTGTAAGGTTTTTTTTACGTAGAAAATGCATATATAGGGTGAGTGTGGGTTGCCCAACCCTACTCAAAACAATGATCGGTTTATTTTATGACTCAAACATAGAGTTAAAAAGACTTGACTCGTGCCTGACCAACAAGATTTGCGGATCGGTGTGGATTGCGAGTTTTACACAAAAATGTGTGTGAGACGTACGAGTGTGAATTTGACTGATCTGACTTGCAATGATCGTCCATTTTTCTTCTATATTTCAAAAGAAAATAAACGATTATTTTGAAACGAAAAGACTATTTAAAGTTGATTGATCGTCGTCGAGTTCATGTTGTTTTTTGTTATAGGAATTGAATGACAGGAAGAGATTAGCAACTAGTGGGGCCAACTATGCAAGAGCATACACTGTTCAATTCGGCTCTTGCAAGTTCCCATTCAACTTCACTGGCTGCCAAGATCTTGCCAAGCAAAAGGTTTGTCTCCATCAACTATAGTTGACAATTCGGGTTTTCAGTTGAAAAAAGTATAATCTAAACCCGATTCAAAATGAACTCGGGTGGTAGGTCAGATTTCAGGTTTTTCAAAATCACCCATTTGAAACTCAAATTCTCTGGTTTTGTTTATGCAGAAAGTGCCATTTATTTCTGATGATTTGGAATTGGAGTGTGAAGGCAAAGAGAAATACAAGTGTGGCTCCAATGTTTTCTGGAAATGGTGAAGAGACAAGTAGATAGAGCAATTAATATATATTTGTTTCTCTCCTAAATAACAAAATTGTGTCTAATTTTCTATTTGAACAAAGATCCATTTCCATCTCTTGTGATCATTCTTTGATGTATGAACATACAATTCGGATTTTAAATCGGGGTTTTCAAATTTAGATTGTAAATGTCTAATTTGAATTGACAAAAGATTTTAGATCATAAATTTCAAGCCAAATATGAGAATTCGGGCTTTTTATTACAACTCTTCGGCGGTATGGCCGTTGAATATTTTATACCGCGTGAATGGGAAGAGCGCTTGCGTTCGATTTCCGCTCAACACACTTATGGAGAGAGGGATGAGCTTTAACTGTAACTTACCTTCGAATGAAGATTAATCTAGGTGTAATAAAACGGCTTCAAGGTGCCAATCGCGAGTTTGCGGATCCACTCAGAAATCTCATGGTTTATACCGAAAAAAATAGTATTTTTCTAATGACATTTATTTTAAAATAAAAAATATTAGATTTGATTTTCAGTATTTACAATGTTTAGCCTATTTGATTCCGATCAAATCATATAGAATAAACCTAACAATTCCATATCTTGTGTTTAATTATTGGAAAAATAAGATCATAAGTTGTTTAGTCTAACTTTTTCATTTTTTCTTCTTCCCTTCATGGATTATTTGTATATTTTATTTTAATAAAAGCTTAATATATATTAGTAGATATCAAAAGTGCAGACCATTGAAGCCGAAAGAGAATCCATGGAAATAAAATCAACCATTGATGGTGGAATAATATAAAAGTGCACACCACAACCTTTATTTGCTATCATTATTCTTATTCTTTATTTATGTTTTGAAATGCAACTTTATTAATTGACGAGGTAATATAGAAAATATAGAACCTCGATAACAATACTATCTTAGATTTGTATGCTTGACAAAGAATTTAAATTTTGGGCAAGAGTTGAGTAATTCATTCGTAGAACGTCTAACAAAATAGAACTCAATAACCAATGCTATAAAATCTATGCATTTGAGCAAAAACATCGACGATAATAAGGTCTATCGGGCTAAGAACACTACCATGTCAATGCTTTAAAATCTTTGTTTATTTTAATTTTAATTCATGATAAAAATATAAACGAGATGAGCTAGAGTATGAATTTTAGATTCAAATTACCGTCGTTGAAAACTAATTCATGTTTTATGAGTTCGTGTTTGCATTAAATAAAATCAAACTAATTTTTGAGTCAATTAGAAAAAATTTGCACTATCTCGAATGTAAACATGAAATTCGGAATTTGATTCAAAATTTGCATCCCGCCATCCTCCAAAATTTGCACAAACTTGAACTCGAAAACTCAATAAAAATCCAAGAATTTTTTTCCATCAAATAAAACTTCAACCCAAAATTACATTGCAATAAGAATAAATGGTAGCTTTATCAAAAAAAAAAAAAAAAGAATAAATGGTAGCTAAATGACCATTTTGCCCCTTGAAAACAACACTTTGACCCAACCCTATCTTCCACTTCACATTCTGTCTCCGCCGCCCCTCACTCAACGGACAAACTTTTTCTGTTTTATCGTCACTCTCTCTCCGGCCATCCTCCTCCGCCGCCTCTCCGGCCACCACCGATTCGTCCCCAACCCGCCGTCCGGTACCGCTCGATCTCCAAGCACAAGTTCATCTCTCTCTCTCTATATTGTGTACTTATTTTCCGTGTTGAATTTACAGGTTCTCCGGTCGCCGCCGGTGTCTCATCCGCCGCTGCTTCCACACCTCGTAAGCTCTTAATCCTCTATTTGCTCAGTAGTTGCATATCTTTTTCTTTTTCTAGTGAAACACTGTGATTTTTGCTTCTTAAAAGCACGTTGATTATAGTGTTTCATTAAGAGTCCTCAATTGATTATGTTATTACTGTTGTTGGAACTTGCTTGCTTGTTTCTTGGGAAATTTTGAAATGGTGCCAAGACTTATATTGTTGTCATACTTGATAAAATAGTGTAAACCCATTATGTAGTAGTGAAAATCACATCAGTTGGAAAAATTCTGATTATTTTCTTGTGTATATAGGTAATGGCTTGCACTGGGGAACTTGCTGCTGCGAAGTTTTTGCAGGTATGGTCTCGCTTAAGACTATAACCCGATAAAATGCTAGTAATTATAGCTTTGATTTGTTGAATTGGTTGGGAGTGTAATAGCTTTTATCGGGTTATAGTCTTTGCTCTAAGTGTTCTACGGCACATCATATACAATATCATAATTGCTAGTAACAAAAACTTCGATTTGATTAATTTGTTGGGAATGGAATAGCTTTTATTGGTTTAGAGTCTTTGTTAGCTACTATGAAAGCTAATTGTTTTGCGATTAGAGTAGTGGCTTTAATGCAAATTTGTTTTTGTTTTGAATGTTTATTGCAGGGCACCCGCAGGCAAAATTTGTTATTGCATAGAAATTCTCGTATTTCCAGCCGGGGCCCAAGTTTCTCATGGGGTAAGCTTTGGACTCAAAATCAAACATTGAGTTTACTAAACAAAGGTGTTCCATTGAAATGCCGGT
>JAYMTF010004486.1:0-13079 GCA_036897485.1 Pelargonium nanum | reverse complement strand
TTTTTGGTTAAAAAAAGTTTAGGGACCAAATTGGGTCAAAACATCAAAGTTCGGGGACTAAATTGGGTCTTTTACCTACAAATATATTTACTAGTAATTTTTTAAATTCTATATAGTTAAATGATATAATTATTTTATAAGAAAAACCAACATTTATAGTATAAAAGTCAACTTTTTTTTATCTATATGTCAACATTTTGATAAGAACAACCAACTTTTATATTAAAAAGATCAACTTTTTATATCTAAATGTCACCCTTTTGATAAGAACAATTGACCTTTATATTTAAAATGTCAATGTTTTTATAAAAACAACTAACTTTTACACTAAAAAGGTCAACCTTTTCTATTTAAAAGTCAAAGTTTTTATTCTATTCGATTCTTTATTTCATTGGTATAAATTTAACATCAATTTTCCCTTCTTCTCTTCATTTAAATTTGTTTTCTTGAATTAACTGATGAGAGAAATATGTGGTTGGAGAGGGTTAATTTTGACATTTAGGATGCAAAAGATAAGGGTATAATAGGTATATTTTATATTCTCTTTCTACTTCTGCTTTTGGGCCTGCAAGAAGCAAAAAAAAATTGTTTCTCTGCAGAAGCTTCATCATTATAAAGCATCCCAGAAGCAAACAATGAGTTTGCTTTTACAACCTGCAAATTTCTTAGGTGACACTATTTAATTAGATGTGTCAGCTCCAAAAGCAAGTGAGTAGTGTTACCAAACAAGGCCTTAGAGTGTCATTTGATATATTAAGTAATACTTAATCAATAACTTAAAATGAGTGTCTTAATGTCTTGTATTTGTGTCTCAAATAATTATCATTTTTAATATAAAAATTAGTTATATATAAACTACTAATAATTAATGTCTCATCTAATCAGTGTTGGAGATTTTTGAAAGTAGATAGAACATTTTGTATATCAAAAGTATGTATACTGAATTTATTTAAAATTACATCATCAGGTCACCCCTTCAAAAAAAAAAAAAAAATCATTAGGTCACATTAAAAAAAATTAGATGAACATTTTGAACATCAAAACTATAAAATTTGTGTATAAAATTAAAAACCTCGTATGAAATTATTTTTATTATTTTATAGAATAATATATTTTACAAAATATAACATGTGACATAAGAGTATTTTAAAGAAATTTACATATAATATGAAATATTTAATTTTTTTGTAGTAATTTCACATATAAAAAATAATTCTAGATCAATGTAGAAGGATTGTTCTTTAGATTGAAACAGAGGTTGCTTTGCAATATAAAATTTAAAATCAGCAATAGAAATGAAACAAACATCACATTACATTAAAATCATTTCTTTGACACCAAACATGTATTAAGTGCATTTAAAAAAAAATAAAAAAACATGTATCTAAGTGTTTATTAACTAGTGTGACTGTATAAGATTTTCTACTAGTTATATTTAAATCTCACGCTACAGTGAGATGTATTGATGACCCAAAACATGGAGTGAAGTAGACCAAACATATTATATCTCTTGTAATGACTAATGGCCTACTAGTTTGAATGATTGAGGCCACAATGTTTGTGATCATAAATATAATAACACTATAATTGCTCTTAAAAGTATGGTAATTAGTCAATCATTTTTGTGCTATATACCAGAAATAAGCTATACTCCAAAAATAAAATAAGATGCAAAAAAATTGAAAGTGGAAAGTGGGTGGCAATGGCTTGCATGGGAGTGGAATGATTGCTTTTTTTATATTATAATGGAGCATCACATTAAGGAGAATGTTTATTTTCATCACTTGTCTTTTCTATACCCACACGGGCGGGTTACCCGTCCCGTGAGATAAATTTTGGCCCGCCCATTGAGTTGCGGGTTGTAAATTTTTGATCTGTTGGCCGCCCGGTTTCAGAAAAAAAATTGTCGGGTAGTTTGATATGGTTCACGGACGTGTTAAACCGTGGATTGCGTAGCGGGCCCAACGGGCGGTGTTCTGGTGGGGCGGGTTGGGCGTTTAACGGGCTTTTTTTGCAGCCCTCATTGTACAATATCATTAAATACTGATTTTAATTTGTTTTGGTCCAATATTTCAAAGAATAGTTAATGGGCCCATAACACATTGTATTTAGGCCCATTTCATATAAGTTAATTTGTTGTTGGCCCATTTTGGCCCATATTTAATTTTCACTCTCAGTCTCAGCACACCACCCATCTCTTCTGCTATGCCTACTATAAATTAAATCTTATCCGTCGAAGTTGTCGAAATCAACGGCTAAGATAACGTAATAGATTCTAGGCCCCACAAATATAATCTATAATGTTTCAACGGCCAGGATCTTCTCCATCAATTTCATCGTCGTCGTCGTCTCGCCAATATCATACCAATCCCTTTGCTGCTTCTCACAAAATCTTCCAAAACGCCTCACTTTCAAAAACCTCTCTCTCTCTCTCTCGATCTCTTTTCTTATCTTTTTTATTTTCTCTTCAATTTTCATGGCTTCTCGACCGTTGATGCCCATACGCAGTATATAATTTTTTGTTTCTCCGGCTTTGAATTTTCAATTTTCTCATCGTTTTCTCGCCTGGGTATTTCCTAAAATGGGCAAAAATCAAGCTTACAAAGCTATGCAGAGAGCCAGGGTCGGATCCAGCTCTGCTGGCCCGGACGAGGTTGAAGACGGCATGGTTTGTACCCTTCCATTCTACTCCACTCCCTCTCTGCATTCCCAATTTGTTTGTTCGAGAACAGTTGTTCTTTAGTTACTTAGGTTTCTTTGTTGTTGTTGAATTCAACTGTTGGAGCTAATGGTTTAGCTAGATTTGTGTTAATTGATCCTGTAAATGTTGTTATTTTGGTACAAAAAAGTGCTTTGAAGTTTGCTATTTGTGAGTGGATTGGAACTTGCTTCTTTGGTCTGAAAAGTAGATGCCCACACCAGCTTAAATTTTATGTTGATGGCATATCTATTTTGCATTATAATCTCCCCTTGACATGTACTTAGGTTACATTGCAACCTTTTATAGTTGATGTTCTCAGGAGAAATCTGGATTTTGGTGACAAAGTTGACATCTTGGATTGCTGATATTTTCCTCCTGAGGCTTCACTTTGGTCATGGGCTGTTTTTGTGTTCATTTAAATTTTTCTTCTTCCAAGTGCTTTTCTTGTGTGCACCAGTTATCTTCAATTGTTCACTCACCCATAACCTTCTTCATATGAATTACTATAAACTGAAAAAAAGAAGATAATGAAAGGTTACACAGAAGAACTTTGGGTACACAATTCCCATTTAGATAAATCTTTGATGCATCTGAATGATGGAACAATGATACAAGTAGCAAAAATGCCATTTGAAACCAAACTGATCTCAGGTGGGCTTGAGTATTGTGTCAACAAGTGCCATGTCCATCCTTAGTTTAAAGCTTGGCATATAGGAACAGCTTACGGCCAAATGAGAGTTGACAGGAATTTTACTTTTCATTTGTATGGCATAAATGGGACAAATAGTATGCCTCCAAACAGATAGATCGATGTTTATAAATCATTGATGATTATTGGATTAGAATATGATTGGATAAATGAGTATATTTGTGATATGTATGATTTTTTTTACTTGATCATTACTGATGAGGACAGTCGCAGGTGGATGGTTCATTTCATTCTCCAGAGTGGCATGCTGCTCGTTTGGCCAGCCTTAAAACGTCACACACTGTTACCTGGGAAGAATACAAAAAGAAACAAAAGGTAATATGACACTTTGTGATCAGTTTTTTCTTTATTCAATATAGAGGCATACCTTTTCTGTGTCATATTCAATGATACAGTTGTTTCCCCATTTTTCTGTACTTGTTTTGCTACTCATTTCATGTATATGCTGATCCATATCACACCAATCCCGACACAGATATGTGATTCATCATTTAATATATATATGTCGATCGACATACATCAGGACACATATTTTGTTTAATTAAAATATGTAAATTATAGGTGATAAATTATTTGAGCTAACAGGTATTAAGTATATTATAGTTAAATTTGACTACGAACTTGTCAAATTAAAATCTAAGCTGTCTTCTTTATAACTTACAATAATATTTGCAGTTAACTCTATTTTGAACTTGCTAACTCATTACACATTAGAAGCCATTAACAACATATGTTCGAATTGAACAAACAAACAAAGTCATTACAATCCTATTTTTTTTATATTTTTAAGGGTTAAATTAATAATTGCCCCTCTAACTATACACATATCGAGTTTGATCCTTTAATTTTTAATAATACCAATGGTTACTCAACAAATCAATTACATTACCAGTGCCCAAAACTTCAAATTTGTCAATTTTAGGTCTCAAGCACTGATTTTTTTCACATTATTTTTAGTTATTGCCCTAGCCTCTTACCAAAATAATAATATGTGCAAAATATGTATCTTCAACGAATAATCAATTTTGGGACTTGAAATGAACAAAAGTTGAGGTTTTTGGCACTGATGATGAAATCGGTTACTTGAGGGATCTTCGGTCATTTATTAAAAAGTAAGTGGATCAAACTTGATATGATTTTATAGTTAAGAGGATTGTTTGTAAATTTAACCATTTTTTTAATGATAAAATAGGATTTGAATGTGCATGTCCGGCATGCAAATCTGACACTACTCTTCTCCAAAATGGCCTATTGGCACTTTATAGATTGTTGCCAACACTTGTGTATGTATGTCTCAATGAATGCATACTTTTATGTGCTCACTTGCATCAATATGATACTTTGTAATCAATAAGAAGGTTGTGAATGAAGTATTAACATTTGTTTTTCCAGAATAATTGTGTATTATATCAGGATAACCCATTTTTTTATTGAACCAAAACCTGCGTAAAGAATTTAAAATTGTATCCCCCCCCTTCTCTCTCTCTCTTAACTTAATAAATTTATATATAGGTTGCACAGAATAGTCCTGGTTACTCTTTTTTTATTTATTAATTTATCAGAGACTCCTGGTTACTTGCTCTACTATATCTGCTCTCAGGCCAATGAGTTGGGGTCTTGCTTATGATTGAGGCTGCCTCGTATCTTAATCCAAACTCCAGTTACTTAAATACTACACGTAACAAGACTTCAAGGAATCTGAAATGCTATTGTCCTGATGCTATGCTGATACATTGTGGAAGGATAAAAGGATTGAAATATTGAATTGACCTTTCCCCCCTATCATATGCACATTTGATATTTACTTGTTTGTGCATTAAATAGTATGTGTGTGTGCGGTTTCGTTCTATGCATATGTAGCTGAAAGAGCGTGTATACACAATCCTTTATGCAAACACTACTTTACATAAACATGTATTTTGGTGTTTGCTTTTCCTAGTATGCATATATTAATATGTTCATCTTTGGATGAAAGTGCATTTATTTTACCTCAGGATTAATTATTATAAGGTGCTGTTTTATCTGAGGTTGTGGTATTCCTCTGCAATAAATGTACCCAAATCTAGCTGGATCCATACCTGCAAGGTTGCAACTACCATGAGATGAGGCCCAAGGGCTAGTGGTGATACATTTAGCAAGCTATGATGTTGCATAATGGTTTGTTCTCACTGTTCTGGTTGTCTATCTAAAATTCATGGTTTGCTAGATATAGGCTGTATTTGAAAAAGAAGAAGAAGATTTTAGAAGTCACATTTGTTGATACTTCACACTCCATATTCATCATAGTTGTTTTTTCCCTCTATGCAATGTCTGCTAATGTTGCCGTTGTGGATAATGGATATCATTACAATTTTTCTTGTACTTAATGGATTAGGAAGATGAATTGAAAAGGGGTGAACTTGAAGCAGATAAAGATAAAATGATGAGAGAGTATAGAGCTCAACTAGATGCCGAGAGGGCCCGCAAGCTTGCCCAAGGAAGAAACCACTCTAGTAGCAAGTCTAATCATAAAAAAGGTGTGTTTAAAAACCTTTTGAATTCCCATTGTGTTAGCTTTAATTGCATCTCTGATTTCTCGGAACTGATGTTATCCTTGCAGATAGGAAGGACAAAGACTTAAAGAAGCGAACAAGCAAGAAGAGAAAGGTATTTAGAATCTCTAATGTTTTTAGCATTAGTTTTTGATTATTTATAATTATGCTGTGATAGTACTATTCATGATTCTTAAATGGATGCGTAAAAGTGAAATTGCATCAGTAGCTTTAAAAAAAGGTGACTCTAAACTTGAACAAAGTTTAAAATGAATGAAATTTGAGTTTATTTCTCATTTTGAGATGAAACATCTACATCTTATTTATGTGAGTATCAATTGGTACTGGATCTTTTGAGTTACTTGATTGTGGCATGGTGAAACAATAATGGTCGCTCTCTCTTGCTAGGGATCTAAGTGTGATGGATCTTTGGTTAGACTGAGTCACCAATCAAATTAAAACACCTCATTAAAATTGTTTTGAATCTACAGAGCCCCCACAAATTTATTTTAGGTCTGTGTGTTGTTACTGACATGAATCGCTCTAAGCCCCCAAAAACTTATGGTTTAAATTGATCTCTTCCTATATATTTATTTATTTATTTAATTATATTTATAAGAAAAAAATTTAAATAACCAAAGAGCTTTTTTATGACTTTAGATTAATCCAAACTAATGTGAACATAACACATCACTGATTATAACTCCTATCCACCCTAGTGCCCGTTGGATCAAGGGGATTTGAATGATCTGGTATCTATGATTTGTTATCTGTCTTGATTTAATTGGTGGCTCACTCTATGTTAAAGATGTCTTTGCTTAGGGTCCATGCTGTGTGTGTGTGTTTACATACATTATGAACATTAACTGAAGTAGCATTGTCTAACCTTGCAGCACTCACGGAGGAGATCTTCCGATTCTAGCTCGAGTTCATCTTCTGAGTACTCGAGTAGTGATGATGAAGATAGAGAATCAAGAAGATCGAAGTCAAGGTCTAAGAGAACAAAGAAAGAAAAGAAACGCAGGTCAAGAAGTAAGCACTCGAGCAGTGATGACAAAGAGGCTGAAGGTCCAGTGCCGCTATCTAGATTCTTTGAGAACGCCAAGAGTTGAGGGAGCAGTGTAGAAGAAGATGTATACTTGATGAAAAATTCTCATCATAGTAGGAGATGAGCGTTTAACTTTCCTTGATTTGCTCTTATTGAGGTAATGAATCCCCAAGTCTTTGTTTTAGAAAGAAAAAAAAACTTGCAAGTATTTCTTTTGTTAGGATAGCATGCGTGGTCGCAAGACATCGTACAAGTATAATGAATTGTACAATATGATTTGTTACGAATTGACTTGAGTGATCAGAGTCCAGAGATATGTTCTTTTAATCTTTTCCTGCCTATCGCACTACACTTTACTTTTTATGTTGAAAGTATATTGGTCATTGTAACAAAATCAGATTTGGAATTTGTTCTAAGTGCATTGAGAAAATGTTAATAGTAAGTTTTGTAAAGAAAAGTTTAGCTTTCAAATTTGTAGAGCTTAGTGTTGCTAAAATCCTAACTTGCTTGAAAAGTTAAGATCTTCCAACGAATATCATACACACAGAAGTCTGAATCGTGGGACCATCTTTATTTGTTTTGTCCATAGTTGATGTTACATTTTCTTTTGTAAATTAAATTAAATATTATAATAAATAATAAAGTGAATAGTTTTTTTTTTGAGATGTATAAAGTGAATAGTTAAATTGAGACACAAACCCGGCAATGCCGGGAAAACAACCTAGTCATATATGTATGCATATACGGGGTAGAGCTGGCTATTTTAGCCCAAATTAACTGTTGATCAATATTTTTATGAATTTGAATCGCATAAAATAAATTCAATTAGTTTTTCAATCGAGCTGGACTTGACAAATTTGTATAAAATAATTTATATATAAAACTCAAAAGTTGATTCAAAATGTGCGATTCATGTTCTCTTTGAGTTTTGGTTAGAGAATGAGGTCTAGGGAACGTCCGGAATCCGGATATGGTCTTTGCTCATGGGTTCATGGAGCATGCACAAAGGTAACACACCAACTTTAGGAGATCGACTGCGTGCCCGAGAATTTGTATTTGGTGCGAGTGTAAGAATCTACTATGAGAGATTCAAACACCACCTCATTAAATATTTCTATATAGAATGTGAAGAGAAAGTCACAAATGTAAAGAAACATCACTTACTCTTACCTAGAGCTATTTATACCTACTCTATTGGATGATGACGTGTCAACTCGTGGTTGGTTTCTTGTGGTGTGGGGTCTACGGATCACATGGTGAATCTATTTCAAGCTTTCCGAACATACCCTCCACAAACACTAGGTGAGATTCAGAACCTCCACGTATCTTTCAAGCATTGCAGGATCAAAATGGAGCCTTTGGCATCACCTATCGCTTAGGGTAGCGTCCTTACGTGACCTTGAAATTTTTGGAAAACCACTTGTTGAGTCATGTGTCCTTGGAGGAGCATTGAGCAATGGGTCAGTATCTTCGGGAACCTATGTGTTGGACAGGTGTTTGGGAGTCCGCTCAATATATAGGTCGTGCAAGACTACTCTCGAGAATACGCAAGAGAAAGCTGTCAAGATGGGCTAGCAAGTGCCCGATGGTGCACTTGGTATGTTGTGCAAAAGCACTTACGAAAGTACACACGCGAGTACTGCTGGGAAAGAAGAATGAGCGCCCAATGATTTGCTTGGTAGATCATGCATGAGTATTCATGAGTGCGCTAAAAAGTATTGAAAGGAGTGCAATTAGGCACAAGAAGCTAGTGGGACGTGCAAGCGCCATCCGCAAGGATGCATGAGCGCTCTGCAAGCTCTCGTAGAACTTTACTCGGTTTGCTTTAGGCTCTCTTTGGTGTCTTTCGATGGGTAGCTCGGTCTTTCGGCGAGATGAGATCTTAAACAAGACTATCAGGTGCTAGTTTCGGGAAAATCAATGTTAGGGTGCTCTAGTTGTTCGAAGACTTGACTTCTCATATTTTTCTCCGACGTTGGTGTGAAGCTTAAGCGTGGACGTGGTGCTCGGCTGTCACACTTCATTTCATTTGTTTTTTGGTTCGATTTATAACCTTTTAGGTAGCATTAGTTATTCCAATCCAAACGATATTTATTTATTGTTGTAGCTACACAATGAGGTTGTTTCCTTGTCGTGTTTCACTTTTAACTGTCCTTCCTTCTTCGTGATGTTGTAGTAAGTGACAATGTGACATCCCAATGGGAAGGATGAAAGCTAAATAGAACAAGTTTATTATCTATTTGTTACGTATTTCATTTAAAAGAAAATTAATAACTCAAAATCTACCTTTGGTATTGCCAACAAACACATGACTGTCAAATTAATCTTTCTATGCAATTAACTATCTTATAGTTTATCATTCAATTTTCATAGGTTAAATTTAACGTAAAAGTACACTCTCATCACGTATTCACGCGAGCGAAATATGCACATTTGAAATATACAATTGATTATATATATATATATGCACATATATAAACTTCATTGTTTTGGTTAAAAAAAAATAGTTGTTTAATGTAACACTCCAATGGGCCTTCACTGAAAAGAAGAGAAAAATACTGCAAAGCCCAAAAGAAATCTATACAAAGTTACTCGCTGAACCTCACTTCACTCCTCAGAGGCTCAGAGCATGATAACTTGAACATGGGAACTTTTATAATTTCGATGGTAATTTCTTTGTAATGCATGCATTGAGAAAATTATTCGCGAAATTCATAGGAAGGCTATAATTTCCAATGCAACTTGAAAATAGAACAAGAAGCATGAAAGCCAAATACAGACACTATCTATTTCAATTGTTCCATTTCAGTTCCTTATAAATTCTTCCAACGCCCAATCGCAGTATATTTCAAGTTGAAAATCCATCCAGAATTTGGATGAAACATATATGTACACTAAATCAATTGTGAAAACATATAAAAACGGCCATCACACTAATCAAAGCCACAATAATCAAATTGCACGACTTGTCGTCACTCACAGTTGTTGATACTCGGGATTAAATGCAAGAGCCTCCCGATATATCAGTTCTTTCATCTGTTCTTCTGTCAGTGCATGCTGCTCAAAGTCAAAGCTGAAGGGAGTCAGGCAAATAGGCTCGTCACTGATGTCATGGAGAGATGTTAGGTATGGATGGGCTAGGGCGCCCTCAACTGCAACACAACAAACCAGAAGCAAAAAAATGAATCATAAGTACCCAGAAAGATGATAAAACAGTACAAATTAGAAACAAATAGCAATCAAAATGCATATATCGAAAGGCTATAAAGCTTTAAACACCAATATAATATAGCCTTCCTTGTTTCAATATTTGAATATAGACAGAACCAGTCTACAAGACTCTGAATCTTGGTTCCAATTACCTTGAACACCCCTGAGGATCTACAAAATCCACTGAAGGAAGGGATATAGAAATAAAATTGAAAGTTCGGATACAATTTATCAAGTTAAAATGTCACTGAGATTTGCAAAAATCACGCAGTAGGCGCATAGGGTTAGGCAGTCAGCTTATATGGAGTGTGTGGTTTAAGTAAATTTGAGTGATAAGCAATATCAAAAGTAAAATCTCATATTGCTACATTTTGTAACCATACAGTACATGCCCTTTCTTCAGCGGGTCAAGCGGTTAAGAGCTGGGTTCCTTAAGTAAGTAAGTTCTCAAGTTCGAGCCTAAGAGGCGGCAATATTGCGGAAAAAAAAATACAGCGTAAAATAAATCAAATATACAAAATGATGTACCCACCCAACAAATTACCAAAATGAACATATCAAGTGCACTATGACTAGAGCTGTCAATTCGGGTTTCAGATCGAGATTTTAGCACAAAATGTGTGTTTGCCCAATCTGAAAGTTGATCGGGCCTATTTTGTGCATCTCAAATCCGCAAAAAATGCAAGTTGGATTTCAGGTGCCGCAAAATTGTCAGCTCTATGTCAGCGATGTCAAAATTTCAATAGAATCTGTGCATGAACACATGTCATACATATTCACAAGTCCAATGGCATGTAAGCACTTCCTAAAACATGACAACAATAGATAGAAAATATGGTGTAACCATCAGGAACACTCGTACTGTAATAATCGAACAATTGGTAAAATAAACTCACCCGTTATCCTCTGTCTGGGATCAAATGTTAACATCTTCTCAACAAGATCAATAGCTGCAGGGTGAACATGAGGGAATTTTTCAATGAGCGACTGGCGCTGGTAAACAGGAAGTTGCCGTATGTATCTTTTTGCATTCTCATTCAAAAATCCCAACTCAGCCTCTGAGGGAGTTCCAATCAGCTGTACGGTGCAGTGAAAATTAATTATATTGACATATATGAGAATTATATATATAAAATAACAGTTACTATATTCAATATGGAAGTACCACCAACATGATAAACATGTAAATTTGGTACTCAAAGCCTTCCCACAGACTTGTTAGGAAACTGAATTGATTGTAGAATATTGATACCCAGATGAATGAACCTGGATTCGCTGAATACCCAATGCACCAGACATTGCTCTCAACATATGTATTACTTACAATAAAGTTTAAGTAGAAGCATAACTTCGAAAGGTAATAAGTTCTTTTCCTTAACATACCGGTCATCCAAACCTTTTATAGCGAAGTTCATCTCTAATTTCAAAGGTCAGTCACCTTCACCAACCAAGCACTACATCTATCATGAAACATTGAAACTGTACTCCAATTCTAAATTTTCATTCTGCAAGTGACCCAATTTATTACAGCAATCCCCAATCTATGCATGGGCAAAATCTCTCACAAAATTGCAATATTATTTACCACTTCCATTGCCAATAAACCACATGTAACATGAACATGAACAAAATTAAGAAATTAAATAATGCCTCTAGTGTTGTGAAGAGTATAGAAAAGTTTAACCAGCAATGGGATTTTGGTGTTTCTATGCACAATTAATGCCATATTAATGGGACAAGTTGTTGGCACTAGTGATTACTTAAGAAAAAACTTGATTAAGGAAAGTAAATATATCTCAATTTAGAATTCAAAAGCATAAATGAAGAGATTTATGCATTTATGTTCAAACCAATAACAATGCGAGATTTCTAGAAATAACTTGATTATAATATCAAGAATGATTAAATAATACCTCCATAAGCAAACGTAACTGCTGCACATGATCTCTGCCAGGGAACAAAGGCTTCCGATCCATTAATTCCATGAAAATGCAACCAACTGACCACACATCAATAGCTGCAGTGTAATCTGAAGAGTTCAACAACAGCTCCGGTGCACGGTACCATCTTGTAACAACATATTCTGTCATGAAATCAGTTTCAGAGGTAACACGAGCTAGCCCAAAATCACAGATTTTTAAATCACAATTGGCATTCAACAGAAGATTGCTAGGCTTCAAGTCCCTGTGCAGAACATTTGCAGAATGTATGTATTTCAACCCGCGGAGAATCTGATACAAGAAATACTGCATGCAACATTGGAACAAATAGTTATGTTACCCTTGATACCGGTTAAAATAGCAGGGCAATCTATATTAGCAAGAGTAATTTAAGCTGAAAGGCAAAAAATAAAAACAGAGAAAAAGAAGAATACACTTTCACTTCAATGAGGATTGCCATAAAAATGGCCCAATTTATGTTACTTCATATCTCAGTACTGGAATAAAAAGTCTAATTTGGAAATCTATTGAAATAAATGACATAAACTGCTTTTGTATTTCAATATATACAACATTAGAGAGCGTCCCTTCTCAATATGGGGACTGGGTGATTCTATATGGAGCCACATTTGACTTCCATTTCTATATCTAATCAATACATGTAAAAATTTACCTATAGTTTAGAGGATCAAAGTACAAAAGATAACATGGTAAACAATCACAGGGATACTGTAGGTTCCTCGCATATGAGATTTCCAAATCAAGGTTAATGAAACAAATCCATAAGCTATCTCAGAAAATATATGTAGAAATTTCTATCACTACAGTATTTATCTGATAAATCCAAAAGTCCATCCCTATGAAGAGGAATCCTAAAAAATCGAAGAGGACCCCTAGGGGGTGACGCAATGGTCAAGACACACATCTCCACGTAGGAGGT
>JAYMTF010004485.1:0-13080 GCA_036897485.1 Pelargonium nanum | reverse complement strand
TCGAGGATAAGTCACATTAAAACTCCTCCCTCTTCTCAGGAGTATGTTGAGTGAGTATCTCACGCAAACGTTTTTTTCCACTTACGCAACCTGTATAGCCAATTGCGCCACTATTCTTGGATAATAAAGTTACTTTTACAGATAGATAAATCGTAAATGATTATTGCATGTACCTACATGCATGTATATTGCATATAGGCTAACGTGACGCAATAATAACCACACATGCTCTTAATTTAACAATGATGAAGTGGAACTCACACAAGCTTTGAAGAGAAAAAAAAGATTTCATGGCTGAAAATGCTTCACGTCAATTTACATGAAATATACATGCGTATAAATTACATGGAAAGATCTTTCCTTAATAAATTGTAGCATAACTCAACTTTTACAAGAAAATAAAGAAATTGTGACTCTTGAAAAACTAGAGAATGTGTTTAGTTGTGTTGTCAAGATATTATTGTATGAAATAATGTGATGTGAAGTGATATGATGGACCCACTCAACTCAATAAATGACGGAAAAGGACGTGAGTGAGTGAGTGAGTGAGTGAGAGAGGTAATTAACATGAAACAGTAGTTGTATTCAGGTGAGGTTTTTTGTTGCTGTTCTGAAAATGAAATAGTAGTTAGATGGCAACTGGTTTTTAGCTTCTTCAAAAAAAAAAAGAACAAATTATAAAACTTGCTTCTTAATTCTTGGTTACTTGTGTTTAAAGGGTAATTATGTCTAATTTCCTTCATCATCGTGACTTGTGACTGAGAGAGAAATAAAAGACACGCGCTTGACCGTTTCACAGTTCCACAGGCAGAGGACGAGGCTGGGGGTGAGGACTACAGTTACTACAGTGTACTTAACTGTACAGTGACAGTGGCGGTAACTTTAATTTTACCGACAGACACACCCCACGTGGATGGCCCACTCTACGACCATCATATATAACGTTTGTTTTTTCATATGACTTCGTGTCTCTATGACCATTGACAATTGAGTGAGTGTGTGACCATTTCATTTGGGTCAATGCTTCATTACTACTACTGTTTCAATTATTTTGTAAATGCCCCCACAAACTCATTGTGTTTTTTCAATTTACGCCGAAAGCCCCAATTTTTATTTGAATTTCAGAATGGGGTCTTCCCATTTTTCAGCTTAATATCAGCCAAGGTATTGGATTCCATTCCACTACTATAGATAAATTATTGTGAGTTTACAGATTTTATATGTTTTTATTGATTAAAAATTTAACACTTTCGAGAGAAAGAAAAAACATATATGTACCCTAACTAGAGGAAAAGGAATATAAGCCAAGTTTTTTTTTACTTAGGCTAAGCCAAACCAATGAGGTGATTACACCTCATTTAATTTCATCCATACGCACCCAAGTGAAATGGTGGAAGCGGAGCGACCCGCCCGGATCCAAGATTTTTAATGAAGTGTCACCACCTCATTAATGGCTTAGCATAAACCAAATATTAATTGGCTTATACTCCCCTTCCTCCCCTAACTAACATACACCAAAAAGTACATGAAAGTAACATTACTTAATTGAAGATATTTGTTTGAGGGTTGGGCTTCCTATGTGTTTGAAAGTACCAGCTGTTTTACACACTTTAAACAAATTGCATCGCACACTACAACACTGCACTGATTTATTTTATTTGAAACTTACCATTCCCAACATTTTGCTTTTTGAACGCTTAGATACAATACATTGTATTTAGTATGCGTGTGAAAATGTGTATTTTGTAACTAAATACAATGTAAAAATGTGTATTTAGTTTCACTTCTCAGCAAAACACTAGAATTGTTATAAAACTCTTACTTGTGAAATGTGTATTGTGTAAAGAAATCACATCTGAAAAGTTTGTATAATCTTCCATGCCTTTAGCATCAACCCAGAAAATATTTCATAGTTGATGCTCATCATTCAAATCACCTGCAAAGAAGAATTTCAGATTCTTTTCTTGCACATTCATGAAAAGTTTCAGCAGTGTTTGAGGTCTCCCGGTTCCAGGACTGGACTGCACGCCTTATCGTCTGGAATTCTCATGAAAACCTCTAAGCAATTGACATTTTTATAAGCTATGAAGAGTTTGGACACCGTTCCTAAATTCTTCCGTCTTCTTCAATACACGTCATTCTCGAGTTGGGTGGATCGGTGTTAACATGTCTTTTCTACACATTCATGCTTGCTTTGCAACCCATATTTGGAGACGGTCGGGGATAATGGCATCTTTTGACTGCTGTTTACTTCCATATCGTTTACATGAAAATTTTGCATCTATTAATTCTTTTCATGTGCTAGACCGGGGACTGCTAAATTTGGCAGTTCCAAACACCACAGAAGTTGCATCTTCTTGGCAAAATGAATAAGCAGCTTCATGTGATTCAAATTCCATCTCATCAACTGGCTCTTATATTGTCTGTCCCATACTGATATTAGAATCCATTATTGTAGTAACAGAAATCAAAATCACCCGACACCAAGTCACCAACTATGCACCACCAGAATCTGCTCAGACCTGGTCCAGAGACTCCGGCTCGAACCCCATGGAGAGGACAAATTCTTGCCACAGAGATTCCATTCACAGGTTCCTATAATAAAGAAACAGTATTTAGCTCAAACCCAAGATAAAAATGAAAGTTGTGTAAGCAAATCCCAATTCCTAAATCCGAGTCCCAATCTAAATCCCAGTAACAATTATCACACCAAGCCAATTAAAAAATGGTATGTTGAGAAAAAAAGAACTTCACCAAACCAGGGAGCGGTCCAGAATCCCATACATGCATAAATATAAACAGCAACATATAAAACAGTAATAGATCCCAGACTACACCACACCAAAAAACAGCTTGATGATACCCAAAAAATCATAATCGGGCCCGACAAATGACGAACCGACACGTGGTGTCCTTGCGTCACCTCGGACCCGGAAAAGTCCCGAATAGATATCAATCCCCCAAGTGATCCCGAAACCCGAAGGACTCCCGGGAAAGTGCCTGAGGAAAATCAGAACATAATAAGGTAAGAGAAATCGACACAGACGGAAACAAACTCATGCGTCCAGGAAGAGCTAGAGGGCCACATTTTCACGTCCAGTAAGCTCACTTGCCCATCCAGCAAGGTATTGTTCCCCACTAACAAGGTATTGTTCGGATCCCCCAGGAGTAAATTCTTACTTTCGCGCTCGAGACAGATTCCTAGGCACACACTCGAGTTCCCCACTAATGGCTACCCTTGTGCAGGCTCTAGAACCACTGGATCAAGGGCCCCAACCTTCGGATCCATCCTCCAGGACACAAGACTTGAATTTACTCAAGACACTTTGGGCTTAGAACATTTCAAGGACAATTTCTCTAACACATTGAGAAGAAAACCATACTAGTGTGCTTGGATTGACCTGAGTCAAACAAACGCATCACACGATCCAGAACTTTGAGAGCCAAGACCTGATCACAAAGATCATATCATCGAGACAAGAAACCAAATCATCAAGACCAAAACCTAGACCAGGTACCACCAGAATAACTCCGGCAAGAGGCAAGAGCCTATATGGATTTGGCAGAGACAAACTCATGCAAACCTGCTTAATTGTCATATTTTGTTGTATTGGATATGTACCAAGTCATGTTAGCCGTACCCAACCTATTCTTGCTAAGAGCCCAAGCCACAAGCCGATACCACACTTATGGCTATGGGTATGTAACGAGCAGGTGATGGTACTGGAACTGGATACTCATTTTGAACTAGTACTAGTCCCCATTTGAAGTACCGTTGCTACATAGCTGAAGTAATAAAGGTTCAAAATTCGAATACTCTCTATGTTTCAAAATGAGTGTTTTGATTTTCATTTTGTGAAAAAATAGGTTTTGTTGTACATTTCCTCTTGTATACCTATGAGCATGTGTTGTAACTGTTCAATTTAAATAATTGGGCTACAATACAATGACTTAGGCTTCCCATACTAAAAGGCCAACCTTATTAGTAGGGTTTCACTTGCACCATTATATGTAGCATTTTCACTTTATATTTATCTGATGTGGGACTTATTTCCCCCACTTTAACACTCCTCTCACGTGCAAGTCTTAGAAGCTTTTTAAATTGGCACTGCCCTCACGTGTAGGTATTATTCTTCCACGCGTGGGCCGCGGCAGGCACATCCACGTGCACAATTAGGAGCTTTTTAAATTGGCACTACCCTCACGTGTAGGTATTATTCTTCCACACGTGGGCCGCGGCAGGCACATCCATCGGCAAGCAAGCCAAAGACCACAGGGGGAGGCACCATAAACGGGCCCAGGCCTGGATCGAAACCAGCTCTGATATCATGTTCAATTTCAATATTTGGGCTACGATACAATGACTTGGGCTTCCCATACTAAAAGGTCAAACTTATTAGTAGGGTTTCCACTTGCACCATTATATGTAGCCTTTTCACTTTATATTTATCCGATGTGAGACTTATTTCACCCACTTTAACGGTAACACATTTAAGGGATACTAACTAACTTATTACCGCTAAAAATTCATGCATAACTAATTTCTTAAAAGGAAATAGGACACTCATTTTGAGATAACAATGCAAAAGAAACAAAACACTTATTTGGGATAAAGGGTGTATAACTTTACGTTTAAAATAATTTAAAAAATAAATATTCAGTTCAAAATTTTAGACAACAGAATATATGATCTCGCTATGTACAAGTGGAAACCTACAAAATAGTCCATCAAATATCACACAATAAGATATTTAGCCACAAAAGTAAAGGAAATCAATACTGCTAAACACGATGTTAAGAATATTTTGTTCCAAATCTAGATTGAACCTTAATGTTGTTAGAGAGGTCTAGAATTAAAAGTGAGTTATGGAAAAAGAGAAACATTACTTGTTTACTAACACTCTTGAAAAGTAGAACCGAATAAAAAAACAAGGTGTTTTGACTGATATACTAACCCACTATTTTGTCTATGTTTACACCTTTATAACTATGACAAAATGACAAGGATTGTCCAAGTTACCAATCCTAAAACCACCAGTATTTATATCAGAAAACTAATCATATACGAGGGCAGGAAAATGTGAGGGTGAGATAGGCTGGGGACAATTGGCCCATGAATAAGTACCCTAGTCTAATACAATGAAAAATCAAGCCAAGCTCATAAAACAATGAGAATTGATTCAAATGAAAGTTTTTTTTCTTTCTTTGTTACTGTTAGAAGTATCTCTTGTTCCTAATTTACAGATATTCTTTCTTTGTAATTTTGGAATTAGAGATACTTCTAACAGTTATTCTATCCTATGATGATTAAATCATTGATGGTCCCTTTTGTTAGAAATTTGTACTTTAAAGTAGAAGTAAATATAATCTCTAATGACATAAGAATTTAAAGCATACAAGAGAACCTGCAAATGCTAAGTGATAGTACATCTAACTCATCCAGTTAACACGAGTAATTCAACAAAGTCAAGTAGACTTTGTATACATGGCAAAAAAAAAAAAAAAAAAAACTTGATACCAAAGATTGTCAATCAGATTTCAGTTTCACTCTAAAGAAGGTCATAGTCTTCATATCATATAACGGAACCTTATAGATGTGTGTGTGTGTGTGTGTGTCCCTGAACAGTGAACATTCTCTTTCTAATACCTTCCTCCAAAGAGGTAATATTCATAACTAGTTTTGCGCAGAAATTAACCATCACAATTAACTTACTCTAGTGCAGCTAAATGTACACCAAATACATTAATATATGAAAAGCCAGCAATCTGTTAACAAAAAGAAAAAACACTAAATTCAATCTTGTTGGTTTTGAAGTTCAAGCCAGATTCATTTAGCACGACCGCATTATTTTAAAGCATAAATAATGATATGATGCCTAATGTGTACACACTAACCATGCACAACGAAGGCGTAACACAAGTATTTGTAAGGAAATTGTCATGCTGCCAATGCACATCTGACATGCCCCCTCTACTGAACTTGGAGAAAAACCAACCTACCAATTATAAATGGGATTGGCCAACAAAATAATAGCAGAAGCACAGGCTCCCAAACACAGAACAAGGAGCGACCCCGGAGTGCTACTAGCTAGTAGCTACTACACAACTATGTGAATGACTTACTTCTGAATTGTTCTTAACCCTAATCAACTTGACATTTGACAAGCAATACAAAGCTAACAATGGCTGTAATGCCAATCCTACATGAAATTAATATTTCAATTTTGGATTCCATTAATAATTACTCCATTTACAAACACACAAAAAATCCACTATTTTTTAAATTGTCATAAATCCAGTTCATAACATGCAAATTCACAAAATAAAATAACTGAAAACAAACCTAAAATCGTTCAGAACAAAGGATCATAAATGTCGAACAATAACGGCAAAGAGAAAAGCTCAAACGAACCATAATTAAGTGCAAATTAGCTTAGGCGTAGATATTACCCAGAAATTGCGCAACAATTTATAATTTCTCCTTTAATCGGCTGATTGAGCTCATAAACCCTATTGCAGAGAGAGCGAAACCGGAGAAGAAGGGGGTGGCCACACGTGCTCGATAAGGGTGTTTAGGTCATTCCACTTCCGCAAGGAAGATTATCTATATTATAAGATTTTAATTAGTAATTTTATCAATAAGGATTATTGTCACTCAATATAATATGTCAACGGTCAACCTGTTCCAGAAAGTTCACTAATAAAATAGTTTGAAAATATTTATAATATATATTTCATTTTTTTAATAGTAACTATTTTCATTTCTTTTACTATAAAAAATGAAATATAAAAGGTCACGGGGTTGCCGGGCAGTGGGTGGTCCGGTCCGGTTGGATGAGAAGCTTAAGGTCGTGGGAGTGACGGCTGGGGTTTCCAGATCGGGGGGATGATTTACCCAGTGCCCCTGATTTGTTCCATTGGTTAGTGTCTAAATCATATGAGTACGATTGCATTGATATTTGGTTTGTTTCGGGACAAGTTTTAGTTTGTTCTCGGTTCTATTAGGTTTTCAATTCCGTACGTTAGTTGTTTTTCAAGTTTTAGTTTAGTTTGTTTTGATTGGCATTGTAATGTTCTTGATTTCAGTCTGTTAATGAAATTACCTTCTGTTTCTACTAAGAACTATTTTTATTTCTCTTTCAAT
Source organism: Pelargonium nanum (assembly GCA_036897485.1). Classification (NCBI taxonomy): domain Eukaryota; kingdom Viridiplantae; phylum Streptophyta; class Magnoliopsida; order Geraniales; family Geraniaceae; genus Pelargonium; species Pelargonium nanum. Next base: position 5,936 of record JAYMTF010004485.1, on the reverse strand, counting down.
AAAATTATAATTCTATATTATTCTAATTTTGTCAAAAATGCTACCATATTTTTAAATCTTATATAGTTGGAATTTGGAAACTAAATTATAGAGCAAATTTGATAATATAAAATTTTTTTAAAACAAAAGTCAAATGGAGTAATAAATCTAAAAACCAAAATTAAACCTTTTTCCCGGAAAAAAGAAGTACGTGGGAATTTATGCAAATAAAAAAACCAACGAAACGGAGTCGTATAAGAGTAAAACCGTAAATAACTAAAACAAGAAGCCCACTTTCACAACATAATCACACAGGACACAGCCGCCGTCTACTAAACTCCAACCTCCTCTGATTTGCCTTTTCTTGTTTTTCTCTCAGGGTCGTCGCGTCCCTGAAACCCCCAAATCCGTACACCCCTGAGCCCTCTGCTCCGCCTGAGCTTGCTCAGGCTCCGGCGTCTCTCCTTCAAGCCCCCCTGAAACAAACCCCCATATCCATCTCATTTCATTGCCTCCGATCAATCCCCGGCGTAACCTAAAACCCCAATTTTACTGCTCCGCCTCCGATTCACCGATTTCCTCTGCGAAAATGTTATTCACGGCCTTGTAGCCCCGTCCCCGTCTCTCCCCCTAGTCTACTACATAACCCTGCACCAGATCTGCTTCGGTTTCATCAAGATTGCAGATATGGCGATCCGTGTCACCTTAAACTACTCTGGCTATGTTGCCCAGAACCTCGCCTCCACCGCCAGCGTCCGCGTTGGCAATTCGAAATTCTTCCAGGAGTGTTGGATCCGCCGCGGCATCTGTCCGAATCAGAAGTCCGACGTCGACCCTTCTGGTTTTGCCGGGAGAAGGTCCAGTTGCCGCTCCCAGAACCCTGTCTCAATGTATAGTACTCTTGCCGGGGAAATCTTCGGCGAGAATTGCCGGAGTCCGCTGATGGTTGGCTTGATTTCGCTGGTGAAATCGACGGCCGGCGTCTCCGGCGTTTCCGATGGCCTGGGTATGTTCGGCGTCTCGCCTCTCAAGCCCACTTCTATGATTCCTTTCCTGCTGGGGTCGAAGTGGATGCCGTGCAGCGAGGCGACTCAGAGTCGAGTGAGTGAACACGTCGTCGATAAGGCAGAAACGCTGTGCTGCGAGATTCAGAGAACTGAGGCCTCCGAGTTTGAGCGTAAGGCCTTTGAGAAAAGCAGCTGGATCTCGCGGATGTTGAGTTGCTGCTCCGATGACGCAAAAGCAGTTTTCACCGCCTTGACTGTTAACTTGCTGTTCCGGTCGTACCTTGCCGAACCCAGATCAATCCCTTCGTCTTCCATGTACCCAACTCTTGATGTTGGCGACAGAATTTTGGCTGAAAAGGTGAAAATGATTGTTAATTTATAAGAAACTATATTACTTTGTGGAATGTTGAGATTAAATTTGTTTTTTTAGTTGTCAGTCCTGGTTAATTTGCCTGAATTTTCTTTTTATTTGAAATAGAAGTTTCTGTGTGCATTGAAACATGACCTCAAATTATATGGAGGTTTGCAATTTTTGTTGTAATTTGTTCAAGGAATTAGGAATTGTAGATATGAGACAATAGGCTAAATTAATTACAACAAGTTTTTAGATTGTTAAGGATTGCATTCTGCTGGTTAACCTAATCAACAACTGTGCCATTTGAAAAGTTTCAAATTTTGTTCCTTATTTAATGTTTGTAATGCACATTGATATCAAGTTAAATGATGTAGAGATTGAAGAGAACCTTAGATTTATGATTAGGTTGGGATGGTTTAAAATGAGGAGGTGCTATGGGAGTTTTCTTGTAATAAGAAATTTCCTCTAAAGTTGAAAGGAAAGCTTTATGTGGTTAGCTATGCTGTATGACATAGAATCTTGGGCTCCAAAGAGGCTGCAATGCCATTTGAGTTGCAAAAACGAGAATGCTTAAGTTGCTGTAACACTAGAAATGATAATATTAGGAATGAGACTAACTGAGGTAGAGTTGGGATAGCTTCAATTGAAGACCTAAGTTAGGAGAAACTGAAATGGATTTGAGTATGTAGCTGACCCAATGTTGTTTGGGAAATGGTTTGTTGTTATTGATACCACATTGATTATCATAATTGGGTGAGCTTTGATTTAATCCTTACATTGCTATTCTGTTGTAACTGTAATAAATGGGATTTTGTTAATGATTTTCAACTGGGTAGATGAATCATAGGGATGAACATTGATGGAGTTAGACGCTTGATGGATTACTATGATTGCTAACAAAGGAGTTGGATGATAAAAGGCTCAGTATTACGAGATAAGATTGGAAGTGGTTAAATTTGATATAAAGCTGATATTCTGCTTCTGACTTTTGCAATGGCAGGTTTCATATGTTTTCAGAAAACCCGAAGTTTCAGAGATAGTAATATTCAAAGCACCTCCAATTTTACAGGTGTGACGTGTAACAAACTTCCCTACAATAAGATATTTCTTTTTGTTTGAATATGGGTTGCTGATGCTTCCCCTGTGATTTGTGTATATCATACAGGAAATTGGTTTCAGCTCAGGTGATGTCTTTATTAAAAGAATTGTGGCAAAGGCTGGAGACTATGTTGAGGTTCGATTTATAGATCAATTGAATTGATCTATTGACGCCCCAATCTCACTTCATGTTTTCTTTCCTGCTTTATTACTCCATCCGTCCCAAAATGACCGTCATGTTTCCATTGCATTTTTGTCCCAAAATGAGAGTCCTATTTCTTTTCTAGAAAGTTAGTTATGCATGAATTATCAATAGTTTTCTTATAATAAATTATTTAGTATTCCTTTAGTGTGTTACATCACATGCTCAAGGTGATAAAGTAGAAATGTATGACACTAACTAATTTCTCCTGAATTTTTCTCAAAAAGGAAACCCAAGACACTCATTTTGGTATGGAAGGAGTATTAGTTAAAGAATTAGTCACGTGAAATCAATGTTCTACTTTGTTTTCTGACACCCTATATCATGGATGTGGGTTGTATGTGAAAGGTTCGTGATGGTAAATTGTTGGTCAATGGCGTGGCCAAGGATGAAGAGTTCATCTTAGAACCACTCAAGTATGAAATGCCTCCAGTGGTAATATATTCTGCTACTCATCTATTTTGTTATTCCATGTATCAGTTTGTTTCTCACCTGTGTGGCAAAAATGTCAACCAATTAATTAACAAGGTCTAATGTGGATTTTGCAGCTTGTGCCTGAAGGCTATGTCTTTGTGATGGGAGACAATCGCAACAACAGTTTTGACTCTCATAACTGGTAATTTAAAATATATGCTTCCAATCTTTGGTTTGGGAAACTATTTTGGTAGTATGTCAGTTTTTTATTCTCTTTTCATTTTTTAATGCCGGATGGCTGCCTTTATTGGTTTCATTGATATCAAGCATAATCACGTGTAGTTCTAGTCCATCATATAAGTTTGAAAATTAAAAGAATGGATTGGAACAGAATATTTTTAGTTGATGGTGGTTCATTGTTGTTCATTTATACAGCATCGGCCTGTTGATGTAATTTATTTGGTGCATACAGCCTGACGTGTTTATTTTAATCTTTCTTTTCAGGGGCCCGCTTCCTATAAAAAACATTTTGGGCAGATCATTGCTACGCTACTGGCCCCCCTCTAAAGTTTCCGACTTACATGATTCAAATGTGGCAAAGCCTGTGCCAATTTCTTGATCTTATACATAAACCACATGCATACCAACTTCTTGACACAATCATCTTCACCTCTTCTTTGCCGAGGGGAAGATGGGTAGCTGCTATCTGATTGGATTGAACTCTGTCCTGTGCTCATCATCGAGCAATTTGTGAATACTGTGCCCTTTTTTTCCCGCAATGTAGTTCTTGCTATTCTGACATGGATTGGCTTGCCCGGTCCACCCGTCCATATATCTGTGGTGATGGCAGAAAAATGACCGGTGATAAATTCTTTTATTTACTGACACTGTCATGCTTTCATTCAATGGAAAAAAAAGTGGAGATTATGTTAATGTTCATGTTGGTTGTTTGATTTTGCTTGAAAGTGTTGAGTGTGCTATTCAGCCTTGTTGAAAAGTAGATTCAGCATATACTTCCATTCCTTGTTAGCAATCAATACATGTGAAAATACTTGTATGATGTTAGAGCTATCAACATGAATCAGTTGTTAATTCATGTTTAATGATAACCAATTTTTGCCCTTTCTGTTTCAGTATCCAATGTGTTGAGATTTCTGTTCAATTTCTTCTTCATACAGAAAAAATTAATAGTCATTCATGTGAAAGGATTGGTACGAGGGATCAACTTATTTTCTTAATGAGATTTTGACAACTAAAATTAAGTATGTAGTCAACTTCGTACATTGATCTTTTTTGTTAGTTTGTTTGATATGCACATTAATATATAACTGCCATAACAAATTGACATGTTTGTGTAAAATATCGCAAGAGCAAACACACCAAAAATCTCCGATTCATTGATATATGTTACACTCAAATATTACTAGATCCTATTATGCACTTGAGGGCTATCGCTAAACTCTTTAGCACATGTCCACTTAATCAAATCGAATACATTGATGTTCTCCTCTTCAGGCTCCGACATGTAGAGCGTAAACAACTTGAAGCGGGTTTGACTCGACTATATGCGATCCTATCAACACAAATCCACTACTCAAGTAAGCTCCTCATGGATCGACAACGCTTCCTCTCCCGACCATGAATGTCACCCAACACCGACTTATAAACTCTAGGACCACCCACCTTGCTCCAAGTCGTCCCAACAAGACAAGTGTATTTAAACTTGAGGCGACCCTTAGGAGTCAAGTCCTCTACTCAGCTGTCATTACCCACCACTTACCACCCTATACGAAACACCTTCAACCGTTGGAGGCCTCTCCGAGTGATAATCGAGACGGTAACTTTTTTCCACTGTGTCTGTCATCATGTTTTACGTTATTGTTCGAGATTTTTCACAGAATTGCCAAAAAGTTGTCCCAAAACCATAACCTAAACATTTATCAAGTATATAATTCAAAAGTTCATTCTCCCTCTTCTTACCTCAAAATATTAAACTTTAATTTACCAACAAGTTTTACGCAACTAAACAGTTTGGGACTAAGAAATTTACATGTGAGTAAGTGACATAGTTCTCATGCTCAACACATTGCATAATTTGTTTTGTGTTGTCTAGTGAATCAAAATCACCCGCAATATGCTATTGATAGGCATTCCTAGATTTCAAAAGATGCACCAAACATGTTGGGTCAAGCGGTTGATCCGTTTTGAATTTTTTTAGAGGTCTCAAGTTCGAGCATTCTTGTCGACGGTATGGGATGAGGGATGAGGTATGAGGTGAGATTTATGGGTTTAAAGGGAAAACTAACAACTAATAAAAAAAATGAACACTTTTTTTTGGGAGAACCCAAAATGAATCTTTATGGTATCGTTTGGCAACGGAAAAGTAAATTTTCCTGAAATGTTAACTTTCCCGGGAAAATTGATAAGAGCATTTGACACATCGGAAAGTGAAGGAAAAATGCAGAATCCTGAGTTGTGGAAAATGAATATTACGTTTGGCTAAAAATTGCAAAAAAGAGGTAAAGGCTCGGAAAATATTGAATAATTACTTAATTGTCCCTTCAATTTATCATATTTATTTTGTTTTAATTGTATAAGTAATTATGTTGACCCGTATGCAAATTTAAATAATAAGAAATAGACCAAATATCTTACATTGTTATATTATAATTATTTAATTATTTAAATACATTCGTAATTATATTTGATTTTATTTTATGTTTACGATATTAAAATATTAATTTATAATTTTTTTGAAAAATGGTAGACAAATATTATTAGTTTTTAATTCAAATAACATGGGTTAATTTTTTAGAAAACTGAGGACATTATGAACGTTTAGTATAAAAAAATGAAGGGTATTATAGTAATGTGACTTTCC
>JAYMTF010004484.1:0-13080 GCA_036897485.1 Pelargonium nanum | reverse complement strand
TAATATATATATTTTTAAGATATTGTAACTATAAATATATATATAAAAAATTATTTTCTAAGAATGTGGAGTCATGTGACCCTCCAATCAATCATGTGAGTCCGCTTTTCTGTGTCCTCAAACCTTAACTTATTATCTCTTATTTATTTATTTATTTATTTATTTATAATCTCAAATTTGTTATATTTAAGAGGTTTTTTCAAAAAAAAAATTCATTTACAATGCTACATACCATTATAGTGACTAAATGAAGAATATATAGTTACTCTCTGAACTTAATGAAGCACTAGAGAACCCAAAATAAAGTCATATATAAACTTTGAGGACTCTTAAGGTTAAGGCAAAACATGGGATTGGAGTAAGTTATGACACCAAATATTCCATTTCCAAAATGATGTGCATTTCACCATTCAAAACATGCATCTATCACTACTACTAGTAGAATTCAAATGGATTGAAATTAAGAGACTAAGCTTCAAATATGATGTAGGAATGCTTTCAAGTCCACTTTATAGTTCACTTGTAGTTTTTTTTTTTCTTTCTTTGAACTAGCTCGGGTGTAAACTATGATTCTGACAAGACATGTTATGTTCTCTTAATTTTGTATTTTTATCGTTTTTCTTCGCCCTCGCTAGCTCGGATGTAAACTATGATTCTTTTGTATTTTTATCGCTTTTTTCGGCCATCGCGGGTGGCTTTCTTAAGAGAAATGAAACAAAAATGGTTGAGAATTTTCTTTGAAGTTGCTTAGTGTACCACTAATAAGTGTAGCTCCACATGGAATGATTCTGACCCTATTTTGAAGGGTCAAATAGGCATATGATAAATCCAAAATCATGACATGTAAACTAACAAACTAGATTAGGTACTACAATACATAGTAGAAGTTGCCTTCCCTTGTCGCTGCCTAATTGGTCCCATGTCTTTATCCACTTCTTTCATTTTCTTGACACTTGTCGCATTCCTTTACTTCCTCTTCCTCACTCAAATCTACCATCCAATTATTCAAATTTCATATTAAACCCATACCATACATAATAGACTAAATCATCTTATTCGACCCGAAAACACAATCAACAGACCGATTTGACTTGTTTAAAATTCAAATTACATTTATCGCTCTACCTTGATTGATCAAACCGATCAAATTAGTCGAGTTAGTTAACAGATTGATTTGACATTCGACCCAATTTTGAAAAAAAAAATTGTTTACATTTGGCAGATTTACAGGAGGGTGTGAGCTTTAGCTTTCTTGCAAACCAAACAAACCTAAGAGAACCTAATCACACTACTTTTGGCTCATTGCTTTGCTGTTGGTGCTGCCAGATTATGCCAATATTGCCTCTCACTCACTCTCTCAATTTGCTGGCTCAACCTCAACTTCATAAAACCAACCAACCAACCACAACTAATATAAAATATTCAAATAGTTAAGAGATTTTGAATTTCCTAATTGATTGATCATTAATTGAATAATTACATGTAAAAAGAATTAAATCAGCAATTACAATTTTGTGTATAACAAGTGTGTGAATTATCATCAATTGTTAACAAATCAATTCAAACAATAACATTAACTAAAAAATAAAAAATCTTGTGTAAGAATGTTGCAAGATCAGTAATGGCAATCCACCATCGGAGACGCGGAGAAGACAAGAACTTGTTCTTTAGAACCCGGGAAGCCGAACTTGGCTTCCCGGCGTTCCTCTTCCGGGGCAGCCGGAAGGTTAAGATCCAACTGAAGGTTGGTTCTTGGAGATCTCTTGGCTTCTTGAAACTCGGAAATATTGATGATGTTGCTGGTGGTTTCAAGACTCGTACTTGACGTTGGTGTTGCTGCGGTGGTGGTGGTGGCACTAGCGGTCCTGTGCCTCCTCATGTGCCCACCCAAGGCCTGCCCGGAGGAGAACTCGACCCCACAGACCGAGCACTCGTGTACCTTATTGTATTTCGTCGAATCAACCCTGCTCGCTACTTGCAAGGACAAAGTAGTGGTGGTGGCGGTGGCAGCGGCGGAGGTGGTGTTATTCCTGATGAAATGGTAGAGATCGTTTTGCTCATCGAATAGCTTCAAAGCTTTCTTCGGGGCCGCCTCCGGAGCCGCCGGCTTCGGTTTCTTGTGACTAGCTCTGTGCCCACCCAATGCTTGAAACGAGGGGAAGCACCGGTTGCAAGTCTTGCACTCGTAGCTATACAAACCGCACCCGTTTCTTGGTTTTTCCGCGGATCCCCCTTGCGCGAGGAGGATCAAGCAATGCGCCATGTCTTCCTCTTCCTCGGTGCTAATGATCTCCGAGTTCGAGGAGCTCGAAGGCATTGCTAACGAGAGCGGGGACAAGGGCCGTTGGCGCTTCGTTCGCTTCCCTTTGATCATCATCATACAAGCATTTGCCTCTTCTTGGTGTGTTCTTGGAGTCACTTCCATGACCATAGAAGGAGAAAAAGTGGGACTAATGAGGGATTTGTTTATATAGAGAGTAGAAAAGCGGGGTCTCGGGAGTGGAACCAGCGACCTGATAGTTATTCTGGTTTCGAGTTTTGTGTTGGGATTTGTGAGAGTGTTATTGTGGTTTTATAGAGAATAGTGAGATGGGAAAAGGGAATAGGAAGAGGAAGAGGAGGAGGCTAGGAAAGGAGTGAGATTCGGTTGGCTTTGAAGCAAACCCATTACTTTTTAGCAACGATTCCTTACTGGAGGATTGGATTGCAAGCCTGGAACCACAGGTTTTTGGACTTGTTTCTCCACTTTTTTCTCTCCTTTTGTTACTCTTATTATACTAATTTTTGTGCAATTTTAGTTGGCCTCTTTTAACTACCAAATTTAATACCACTATACTAAGCCCCAAAAGAGTCGGAGACTTGTGTGTTGTACTAGCATAAGCATTAGTTGGTTGGTTGGTTCTCTCTGGCTATCCCTATTTGGACCCTAATTTGAGAGCACTCGAAATTCGACTTGATTGTAAGTATGGTGGGCAGGTAAAATTGAGTTTGACCCGACATGTTTTGAGCTGGATTTATCTTAACAAATTTTAAGTTGGGTTGGACAAATTCATGCATTTTACAAGTGAAACCTGTAAATTAACTCGCAATTTGAATGGATTGCAGTTAAACATTTTTAACACGAATTTGACTTGAAACACAAAGTAGTTCTATCACGACATGTCGAATTGGATATCTAAATCCATGGGCATATGAAATTTGACTTTTATTTTTGCAGGTTCGAGTCTCCAACAGATCTAATAGATAAGATCGCGTCCAGTTTGTCAATGTGAAACTCGGGATCGTTCCAATTATTTTAGGGGTGCTAATTTTTTTTATGATTTCATCTCCGGATCAAGCTTTTCAGCGTCAGTTTCTATTGACGACGTTCATTTGCTATGTTTCCAATTCTTCCTATGATTTTTTTGTTTATTCGCTTTTTTCAATGTGATCGAAAGTCATAATTTAATACTTGACTCAAAAAATAAAAAGATAAAAATCGATGGAAAAAAAATGAGTGCTACATTCTAAAGTTAAAGTTCTAATTTTATGCAGTTTCTTTATTTAATACATCTACTAGAAAATTAGAAGTTTTGTACCGTTGCACATTTTGCATATGCTAATCAATGACTTTAACTAAATTGCATGTTAAATCAAACAAGCTCACACTCACTCGTACATTTTTATATACGAAATCCACAGTTTGATTAAACTCACACATCATACAGATGTGATTCGAGTCGAGTCTTTTCAACTTACACAGAAAAAAAAATCCAACTCGAAATTTGAATTGACATTTTCTCATCGCGTTCTCGTATTGACATTTAATCGAACAATTAATGTGCAAGTTGAGAGAGACTATAGGCACCAGTTGGTTCAAAGAATTAAATTCAGAAGCAATAATATTAAATAAAGAGTATAATGTGGAGTGAATGATTAGAGTTGGTAAAGGCACTAATGATGAGAACATGGATGGATTGGAGCAGCTGGAAGGGAACGTGAGTCCTATAATTTCACTTGCCTATTCTATTTTATGCTCTACTACTACTACTACTAATATTGCTGATTTGCGGTGCCACTAATTAATATAATAAATTCATGTACTAATTGACTTTTATGATTAATTTTTAGAATTTAATAAGACTCATGCAATATGCATTCACATGATTAATGTTTCTTTGTTTATGACTTTTTAATATATCAATTAAAAAATATTGTACTCCAATGGACACGTGTCAACCGGAAGTAGTTTGATTGATTATCGATTCAAATAAGTCGGGCGGAGGATGGGTGGTTCGGAACAAGCTTCAAGAGGTGTTGGGGTGGAGATCGGAGGGGGTCATGGAGGCTCGAATGGTGGAAGCAATCACAATCCGAAAGACTCTAAACTGGGTAGCGTAGCGGGATTGGGGAGAAGTCAGATGCTTTACAGGCTATTGAAGCTATTAACGTTGGAGGGGAAGACAACAATGCATTTGGTTTGATTATCATAGCAATGTTTTATCTCCTTCAAGATAGTTTGCTAGTTAGAGTTTGATTTTGTACGTAGGATTGTGAATCTGGTGCCTCACGAATTAGCAATCTTGTCTAAAAATAAGTGTCTTGCTTAATTTTTAGAAAATTAGTTATACATGAATCAACAATAGTGTCCATGTAATAAATTAGTTAATTTTCCTTAAATGTGTTACGACACATGTATATGAGGATAACATAAGGAATTTTCCGCACTAACTAACTTTTTTTTATAAAAAATCTCAAAACAGATAACGTAAACCGACAAAGACGGAGATATATACGAGGGCGGAAAATATTATCCGATAGAGAATAGGCATGGACGGAAATAGGGACGGAGAATGCAAAATCCTCCCCCGACCCGCTCCTTTGCCAACTCATTAACCTCTTGTTTTCTCTATGAAGCTAATAGAATTAGAGAAGACTTGTAAGATAGTGAAGTTGAGAATAAGGCATTTTCACAAGTGGATGGACGGTGGCCGCAGAGATAGGGTTAGGGTTTGGTGGTGTTAGTTGTTAACTTGTTTTTTGATACAATGAATTTTAATAGAGAAGAGATGAAGAAGCTAGCAAGCTAGCTAGTAGAGAAAGAAGAGTGTTTTTGCAGTGAAAAACAACAAAACAAAACAAAAAGATTCTTTGCGTAAGGAATTATTGGAGGTTGGGTTGTGAAGGGCACGTAATGGCCACAGCAAATTCAGCATCACTCCTCATTAGTTAAGTAAAGCATCTACTATTTAATTACTCAACTTTTATTATTAGATTTGGTTGGTGTCAATGACAATGCAATGATTAGAGGTACCAATTCGGATTTGGATCGGAAAAAGTAAAATCTAACTTCGATCTAAAAGACGTTTAGATCGAATTTTAGATTGGTCGGATCTGTTTTCAATCGGGTTGAATTTCATATATGTTTAGATTTAAATTGTCGGTTTTTAATGCAATGTTTGAATGAATTATGAATTGAGCTAATTCTTGCTTCCTCTCAATACATACTCTCCTTCTACTACTTCCCCACCTCTTTCCTTATCTTCTTTTTTAAATTAAGTATAGTTATTTTATAAATATATAATACTATTATCTTGTAGCTAGCTAGCTTCTAGATGATGAAATTGGAATGAAAATTTGATTATTTTATGATTAGTTATATTAGAGGTTTATAAATGAAGTCTATGAAGTCCACTCCATTACTTCACATGTAATGTAGAGGAATAGGGAACTTTGTATTGTGGTGCTTGATTTGTGACCACTAGCTAGTAGATGTATGATTAAATTCAAGATAATTCATAGTTGATTAAAGCATTTAATTCTTTTATTTATATATAAGTTTGGGTGCATTCTTGTATTTATTCATGTATTTTCAAAATATAGTTCAAAACATCCGTTTCAAGACAAATAAAGTAAACGAGAGTTTAAAGTACAAGTCAATATCTAAAATTTCAAATCCAAAATTTTCATTAAGCAAACACCTTAAGAGTTGGGAGTGCATCTCACTACCCTATATATCATCTCCAAAACTTTAAATTTGAGTTCCTAACCACAAAAAAGAAAAATTACACTCTCTGTTTCAAAATAAATGTTCTTGCTCATATTTTGAGAATTATTAAGAAGAATTCAGTTAGCATTGTACGATTATTTTTTACTCTCCATGAGTATGTGTACTAACAGAATGGAGAGATACTAATTAACTTATTGTAAATATGTTATTCGTAATTCGTATTGTAATTGACTTTCTAAGAAAAACATTCATTTTAAAACATATAGGGTGTGTGAAAACACTTCAAAATATTGTTGTTATGAACATCATGTATACAACTATGATATTATAAAGAAAGAAAGTGGTTAACAAAGGAGCATGAATAGAATCCATTTACAGAGAATATGAAGCTAAGTCCACTGTCCACAGAGAAAGTTTCAAGGTTTGATCCAATGATGAAGTTAGTGCTAATTCCAGCTCTTGTATAATATTATGTACATTTCATAATTATAAGCAACAAACAGATAGATAGTGTTTGTTTGAAGTAGGAGTCAATGCTCTCTCTATATATATGCAGTTTGTTTTTTTAGAAAACATGACACCTAAGAGTAGTGAGAAACTGGCAGACAAGTTTTCTGTCAACTTTGTTGGGACCTAGCAATTGCAGGAGCAGCTTGTTTTGTTTTCACATTTAAGAAAAAGCCCTATTTTTTGGTCTCCACACACTGTATATAGTGTACACTATCATCATTCATATCTATATACAAAGCTGTATATTCACTATTTAGTACACATAAAAGTATGTTTAATTTTCTTTCATAAAGAGGTCTCTTATGATGTTTTTATAAGAGCATCTCTAAGACTCTAACACTTAGAGTTCTTTTGTGGGTACTAAGAGTAGATAGAGTGTGCCACATAGCTTAACAGTCTCTTTAGCGTTTTATTATCCATTGTTTAACGCCCATTACAATGAGTATTAAGATGAAAGAGAATGTTAAATAATAAAGCTTAACATTAGGGGCTAAGTTTAATATCTTCTCCTTAGCATCTCTCCCTAACACCTGAATTATACTCTGATGCTTAGTATATCTATCAAAAGAGTGTTGAGACTCTTAGATCTGGTGCCTATTATCTTTGTGTCCGACTCTTTTTCTTCTTTCCATCCCCGCCCCATTATCTGTCGGATAATATTTTTCGCCCCATATTTCCATCTTTGTCGAGCTTTCGTTATATATTTTCATAATTCAATATTATGAAATAACTTTAAAATTATAATTCAAATTTTGCATTATGGTGCAAAATAAGAAGATACTCCATTCGTCCCAAAAATAAGTGTCATTCTTTTTATGTTGAGAAGAATTAAGAATAATTTAGTTAGTGTTGTATGCTTACTCTTTTTTCCATATGTACTCATGATGTAAAAAACTTAAACTTATTATATGTATATTATTGGTAATTCATGCATAACTAACTTCATAAAAAAAATACGATACATTTTTTTAGAACAAAAATACTAGTAAAACAAGACACTTATTTAAGGACAAAAGGAATATTATTTATAGAACAAAAACGTTGCATTTTGAATTTGCGAGATGGATGAATGATGTAGCATGTGATTTTGACTAGGCACGTTGATGTTGCACTAGTTGCTAACGTGTAAGTCAGTGGATGTTCATGGGGCGGGTTACCCAACCGTTTATAGAAATAGGTAACGACACGCTCGTTGCAGGTTGGATTTTTGCAACCCATGAACCACCTATAAAATAGCATATTTTTGAACGGTTTGTGAATTGAGTATTTTGACCGAGGTGTACCAAATTTTTCTCCGGGTATTCTCAGACCAAAAATTTCAGCCTTATGGGCCCTATTCTTACAGACATCCAGGCCCAAATGCTCAATACGAAGCCCAACAGCCTTGAGGCCCAGCTTCTTGTGCTCATTATGCAGCCCAATCCTCTCCAACCGCATGGGCATCTATGTGTAGTCCAATACAGTCTCAAGAATACCACTTCTTCTTCTTCTTCTTCTCTTCTTTTTACTTTGTTAGTCACAGATTTGCATTTTATTTTATTTATTTTTTTGAAATTTTAGATTTGTTGGTTTTGTATATTAGGTTGTTCTGCATTTGTTTAGCTTTGATTTTGTAATGTGTTATTTACATGTCTCAAATGTTATGTTGATTTCTTTTTCTAAATCTGATATTGAAGAGGATAAAATTTGGTGTACAATGAGTTTCTTATACTTTTTATATATGAAGAACTATAATTAGAATATCCTTTTATAAATTTCTTTTTAAACAACGAAGATCAAGAATGAATAGTTAAGGAAATTGTTTCGATATAATGAAAACTTGTAATTTGTTCAAATTTAGTTGGAAAATATTAAGGACAAAAATTGTTCTTTTACTTAAAATCCTAGAGTAATCATCATATAATTGAACTTTTGGTTTGAAATCGTCACCAATTTTTTTTATCAAATTGAAAGAATTGCCTCACTTGAAAGTGTTATATCATATAAAGCATAGGAGTAATTAATTGTGGACAATATTACAGGACGGTTTGTGTAATTACCCTAATTTAATTGTCTTCCATACACTAGATGAAAAAGGAAATAGAAGAGAGAGACATTATTGGAAATATTATTCACACAAGAAATACAAAATTCAAAGAAAATAGAAACTAAAGTGGCTATAAATTCTAAAAGAAAGCGTATACAAAAGAACAAAAAGCAAAAGAAAAGCTGAAGAAGGATAGTACTCGCAACCAAGCAATAACCAAAAGGTATGTAATTTCTTCATTTTTTTCGCTATTACAAATTTCCATTAAAAATTTTAAGAAATATACTGTACATATTATATTTTAGAATATACTTTTTTTTAAGGATAGAATATAATTTTTGACATATATTTTTTTAACAATAATATACATTTTTTTTATGAAAAAACAATAATATATAATTTTGAGTTCAGTTAATTTGCACATAATTACTCCAAAGTTATTGGTTTTCCTCAAGTTCTCACAAACTGTCTCTTAATGTAAAAACCCATAGAATAAGAAATTATACTCATACAAGAAATAGGAAATTAATTCAGAATAAAATAATTAAACTTGTTAAAACAACCCTCAATATATATATAAGATTTTAGAGCCTCTGTGTAAACTGGTGTTCGAACACAAGGTGAAAAGATCAAGAAGCAATAGCTACGTTTTTTTAGGGTTTGTATTCTTCCAATTCTACTTTTCTAATTTTCTTATATGATACTATAATACTAATTTTTGTTAACATAACTAAATTTAAGTTTACAGATACATTCATGAAGGCAGCAATTGGATTATTGGAGAAAGATATGGAATTGATCAAAGATATAAGAAAGAGGACATTATCGTCATGGTCTGAACTTCCACTAGAATTGTTGATTATGATAAGTTCAAAGTTGAAGGGTCCGGATTCTTTCATCTTTCATTACTTAGTTTGCAAATCATGGGACTCGTCAATCACAACGTCGCAATTGCAATCAAAAGTCATGACTTGTTCTGTTCGTGAATTGCCGCCGCCTAATCCTCTACATGGAGTACCCTACTTAATGACCCTATTTGATGATGTGTGTACTTTCTATCACCCACTAATGGATACATTTTGTTACAAGATGTCCCTCACTTCAAGATTATCAAAATTATCTGGTGCGCAAATTGCCTTCTCAAAGTACGGTTGGCTCCTTCTTCTCAAAAGAGACTTGAGCTTATTTTTATTCCATCCTCTCGAGAGAGACATAACTCAACTTCCACGTCTTCCTCCAGTTATGTATGCGATAGCCTTCTCTTCTCATCCAAATTCGCCAGACTTTTATATTATTGCAGTTGATCGTTCTGGGTCAGGATTTGCAATTTATAAACGCGGTCAATCTTATTGGACCACTCATTATTTTAAAAGGGAATTTCGTCTATCGATGTGTTCACCTGTGATACTTCATGGCAAGTGTTATTGTTTAGGTCTAGGAGGAAATATTGGAGTATTTGATCCTCATGGCGATTACTCTTCATCTCGTCCACCTGTTTGGAAGGTTTTGCCACACCCCTTCGAAGAAAGACAACAAAGCGACTTTTCTAACTTTTTGGACCAAAGTGACGCCTCAAAAATTAATCAAAGTTTTTTGGTGGAAAGAAATAACGAGCTAATAAGAGTGATCGTTCTAGAAGATGAGAAGCATGTTTTGGTTTCCAAGTGGAACCGTTGCAATAAAATTTGGTCGACGGTCCAAACTTTAGGAGATCAAATGTTTTACCTTAGTTTCGCGGGCACCTTTGCAGAAAAGGCAGAGTTGGGAAGAATGGGGAACAAAATTTACTTCCCCAAGATGAGGAACAAAAACTGCATATTCTATTCTCTCTCTACTAAGAGATACCACTCTTTTTTTGAAACATTTTCTGAAAAATGTTGCTTCAATGTACAAGAACTCAGAAATTGTGCATGGATCGAAACAACAAAGTGTTAGTTGATGAATGAATTGTAATTTACTTTAGGCATCATATTAATTCAAAGTATGGTTTTAATAGCTCACTCATTAATTGGAATTACTTTATGTGGGTTGATTCTTGCATGTTAAGTTAATTATTACGTATTACACTATGAGTCATTGTATCCTCTTAAGGCGAAGTACAGATTTTGTAGCTTACAAATAATGACAATGATTTCATGATGTAAGAGTTAGTGCTTCCCGCTTTAGAGACTTTGTGACACGATCTCGCCTTCTCTATTGTACAACTTGGCATCGTGAAAAACAATGTCGAATAGCTAGCATACTTGGGTGCGATATTCTTGGTGAGGGAATGGCTTCGGAAATCATCAAATAGTGATCGATAATTGGCAACAATTGTGGCACATTGCTTCTTGTTTTTATCTCGGGTCAGCCCATTGACTCCATTGTAGGTTCAAATTTGTAAAAGTTGTAATAATGACCAAATCACAGGCGAGATCTGATTGGAGGGTGTTAAGGAGAAGTTAAAAGTAAAATGACCAAAGGACCCCTCTGGTTCTGAGGTTTCAAACTTCAAATCGAATCTCAATCTCTATCTCTGTGTGTCAGTTGTCAGTCAAAGAGATTGAATTAATTGATTTTATTATTATTATTTAAAAAAGAAGAAGTGAAAAATCAAAACGCAAGTACAAGGAAGGAACACAGCACAGCACATGTGTTGTGACACACGTGATAAGTAAAAAAAAAGACACGTGGTTAGAAAAAAACGGCGTCGCATGTAAGTTTTAAGAAGCAAAACCAAACCAAACCAAACCCTACCCTATTAGATCAAAGGAGGTCACGTACACACGATCACATCTCTATCTACCACTTGGTCCCAATTCCCAATTCTTCTCTCTCTCCTTCAACACAACACAAAGCCTCTGCCAATTTCAGATCTGGAAACTCAACACATCGATTTCTTCTCCTCTGTTTACACCGGTTTCTTGTCCAATTTCAGATCTGGAAAACACAATCTTGTTTACATCGATTTCGTCTTCTTCTATTGATAGATAAACCAATTCGATTGTTGAAAAGCTGGGTAAGTCATATCTTTCATCTAATTTATGCTTTTATTTGATTCTGATGATTTATTTTTTCCAATCTTGTTTACATCGATTTCTTCTTCTTCTATTGATAGATTAACCCATCAAAAATCGATTCTGATTTAGTCCCCAATTCGATTCTTGAAAAGCTCGGATCTTTTTGGTAAGTCATATCTTCAATCTAATTTATGCTTTTGATTCTGATGATTTATTTATGCTTTTGATTCTGATGATGATGTATGCAATTATTATTTTGTATTTGGAACCCCCTTCTACTTTTTGTAAAAATTAAGTTAAAACCCAAATAAAACAACCCATAATGAAGTTAAAACCCAAATAAAACATCTATGCAATAGAACTATTTGTGATCTTAAACTGGAATTTCACTCAACAACACAAATTAAGTTTATTAAGATCGACTCAAGGAAACAATCCATAATCTTGTTTATACAATATATATCATTCTCAAGTGTGTCATTAAAGCATGTGTATCAATCAACTTCATTATCTTTATGCAACAACATCATCATATGTTTGTGTATTTGTCTCTGTTATTTTCACTAGAACCTATTAACGTTTTAGCTAATTATAGAATTAGGTGCGAAATGTGTGTGTAATTAGGACTTATCACGGGCGGGTTACCCGATCCATGAAGCGAATTTTAGCTCCACCCGAGGAGCGGATTTTGTGTTTTGGAATCTCGGACTATTGGGCTTCCCAGATAGGCCCAATATGAAACAAACTAGTAATATAAATGCAAAGTCAAAACTTGAATAAAAAGAGTACATGGTTTCAACGGAAACTAACCTAAATGGTGAAAAAACCATTAAGTAAGGACCAAATTGCCTAGCCCTAAAGCCTAGCAAAATGGTCCTAACTTAACGGTGAAAAAAACACCCTAACCTATCCGTAGAAACCAAGACCCTATCTCACATATCTAAAAAGCAAACATATCCAAACTGCAACAGCCAACAGATCAAAATCTCAGTACATATCCAAAAACAAACATATCCAAACAGCAACCGCCAATTGTTCTTCAAACATCTGCAACATCCAACAGATCAAAATCTCAGTACATATCCAAAAACAAACATATCCAAGCAGCAACATCCAATTGTTTTTCAATCAATGATTTCAAAACCGGACCGGCCGGTTGACCCGGGACCCGGTAGCATCACCGGTCTGAATATCAAAATACTCGGGAATTGGTCAAGAACCGGTCAAACCCGGCAAATTCGTTCAAACCGGCTTTTATCATCAATGAATAATTTCTCACTTTGGGCCATTATATTCATATCCTTAGGCCCTTATCTTTGTTAAAGATGGTAAGATTTTGTTTATGTGCAGCCCATATTAACAAGCCCAACACAAATCCCTAATAAAAGAAAGAAAACCCTACCTCACTCTCTTCTTCTTCACAACCATCCTAAGCTTACATTCACAGATTCTTTTTCTTCTTTTCTTTTTTTTCTCTGCTTTCTCTTTCTTCTCAACGTTTATAATGAGTAAAAATGGTAATTGTTGACCCATCTTTATTCCTTATTTGATTGAAA
>JAYMTF010004483.1:0-13084 GCA_036897485.1 Pelargonium nanum | reverse complement strand
GATAAGTCTAGGTTGAGGTTGGCCACCGGAGAGAAAGAGAAGTGGTCAGGAGTGGTGGTGGTGGGTGCATGATAGGAATGAGAGTATTGGGAAGGAGGTGTAGAAGATGATGTAGGAGTAGTGGTGGTGGTGGTGGAAGGATAGTTTTGGTGGTGGTGGTGAGGAGGAGGTTGGTTATAAGTAGGAGAATAGTAGTGTTGTTGTTGTTGCTCTTGGTGGTGGTGGTGGTGGTGGGGGTGAGGTGGTGGTTGGGGTGGGGGGGGCTTGGAATAGAGAAAAGAGAAGTCCTCTTCATCCATGAAAAAGTTGAAGCATTCTTCAACCTCTTGGTCTTGTGGAGGAAAGTGGTGGTAGAGGTGGTGGTTGGTGGTGTAGTTAGGCCTAGAAATGTTGGATCTAGAGCTGCTAGAATTGGTGGTGGTGGTGGTGGAGTTGAAGGATTGCTGATCAGAAGACTGAAGAGAGACTAATCTGAACAAAGTATCCATTTAACAAAATTAAAGCATTCTATTGTAAAAAGAGAGACCCACATCAACACCAAACACCCAACACCAAACACACCAACATATATTTGATTCCCTCCCTCTCTATTTCTTTAGTAGTGTGTGTGTGAAGCTACCAAGCTATAGCTTTGGCTTGGGATGGGTTGGGGACTTGGGCTTGGCTTTGTATATAGACACAAAATGATTAAAGCAAACACAAAGATCTCCAACTTGGATCCTACCTCTACCTAGCTAATCTAAGCTCTCACCCAACTTTTCAATTGTAATTACTAGTAAAGGTGAAGTTTTTCTCAAAAGGGTTATTGAAGAAATGGTGGGTTGTGTTGGATTTGTTATGGGTTGTGGCATCACACTGCAAAAAGATGCAAAAAAAAGTGAAAAAGATAACGAGAGGTGGAGATCAATATATAGTTATATACTATACTATTTTGTCGCTATTAAAATAAGTATTATGTTTATCTGATAATCTTATGTGACCTAGTTAATTATACCATCACTTTTTTGTTCCAAAAATGTTGTCAATTTTCAACTAATTTATCCTTAAATTGTCGCACAAAAGAAAATAATTCATTTTGACACGGACGGAGTAAAAGATTCTATATATAAATTATAAAGAAGAGATCAATGAGTCTCAGCCAAAACCAAATGTATTCAAGCGGCGAACGACCTGTAATCACAATTTTATTGATGCAGATATAAGTGTTAAATCATGAAGCGGTGCTTTTTTGTTAAAGTCATTCAAATCAATTTGAGGTCATAAAAAAATTGTGATTTTGTCATCAGATCGAGCTTCTGGCTAGATGGAGTTCTCGCCACTCCATTTCGCGACTCTAGACGACAACGTGTTCCTCGGCGTCTCAATCCACTTTATTTTCAAATCTTATTACGTTTATTTGCACATGCTAATATACGGTCTAGTTTCTTATTGGCATAACTGAGTATCAGTACGTAACTTTTTCACCTATATATAGTATAAATATATATAGATATATAGAGAGAGAAGATGATGATGGAGTTGGGTGGTTAGTGGGATTAGCTTTTGAGTGGGAGCAGGCGTGCCAAGGCAAATGGGTTTTTGTTTTTTATTTGGTTTTAAAAAAAAGATTGGTGTTTTTTAGGGTTTTTGAGTAGTGAAGGTAAAAGCTGGCCGGCGTGCATGATGATCATCATCATGCAACAAAGTGTATAGAGCATTATTTAACATGAAAGCCACACATTCTTTGCCTCCTCCTTCTCCAAACAATCTCTGCAACAATTCTCTTGCTTTTTTCCTTTTCTATACAATTTTTTACATCAAACCCATAACTATGTTATATGCTATATACTACTACTATAATTCTTCTCCAATACCTAGGGCATGCTTTTATGATTCTCTCTCTCAACTTTTTGTTTTTTCAATTCCCAACTCTCTCTTCTTCTACTAATAGTCCAACATGATGATAGCTTAGAAGCTTGAGGTTGCTACAAAACATCACCCACTACACTACCCTCCATTTTCATATATAATTCTTGCATTCATTTTTTTTTTTTGATGAACATTTTTTTTTTTTGATGAACAATTCTTGCATTCATTTAAAACCTACCACAACAACATGTGTATATGCATATGCTAATATATATGGTAGGCCATTTCTCTAGACATATATATATATGCACCTGCAGCTTTATACTTGTAGAGGTGTAGCTATAGCTCTCCTCAATGTCACAACTCATGAACAAACCTTATTCCCATCTCTCTCTTCTCTCTCTCTCCTACCCATCCCATGCTCCTCTCTCTCTCTCTCTCTCTCTTTATGCATGATTGCTCTCATTAATTCCCTCAATTTCTTGTCTCCATCTCCAAATTCTTCTCACTACATCTTTGTCACCTCATCACCTCTAGTTAGTTTTTCTTCACATTTTTCAACGTCTGGTTGATCAGAAGAAATTACATTCAAACATACGTTTTGCGCTCACATAACCATTAAAAGTAACATCTTCTTTTGGTAACACGCTTGAAAAACTGTAAGGAGTTGTAATTAGATGGTTAAAACTGAAAAAAAAAAAAAAAGTTAGAATGAGTTGTTTCAAAAATTAAATTTTAAGAAATTAGCAATGATGAAATGATAAAAATGAACATGAAATATTTAAACAAATGAATTTACTGGCAATTGGACTCAATTCTCTACCTAGTTGTGGAATATTTTGGTTTGTTCCTGAGTTTAGATATGTTCTTGTTCAATCACTTAGAGTTAGAAATTTACTGATTTTGGACTCTTTGTGTTTTGTCCACAACTGGGTTTGTGTTAGTTATGAGATTTGAGGGAAGCTGTGGCAAAATATTCTCCAAAGTACACACATCCAACAGACATGGAATTTAATTGGAAACAGCAATATGGGTTCCTTCATTGACCAATTCCCAAGAAAATGGCTTGACAAAATTATTCCATGGTGAATTAGAGGAGAATTCAAAACCCATTACCAATATTTTAATAAATGCTCCAATTTTTTTTTTTTACAAAAATGACTTGGCCATATACTTATAAAATATCACATCATCAATTTATGGATGAAAATAAAAATATTTTATGCATTACAGGTTACACCAGTACCCACCTCATGCATTTGTGGTGCCCAGTGCTCAATTTATTTGTTTAATGTTCATTTTAACATATTTTATTCTGCCATGTCTCTACTTTGATACATTATTTTGTAATATATGTGTGTTCAAAACATTAAAATTTAACCTTTTGTGTGTGATGTTAATGGAATAACTAACATTTATAGGACAAAGACTTTGAGACATAATTATGGGATATCATATGGATTTGTGGGACCTTAATGATGCTTCTTAATTTTATACTACTTAGGATCATTTATATAATATAGTTATTAAATGCTAATATATTAGATGAAATGTCACTACCTCAACCATCACACTTTCCACCTTCTTGGCCAATAAAATTTGTCATACAAATTTTGTTTTGTAGATTGGGATGAAGATGGCATCTTTGTCATATAAATATAATCAATATCCCAAATTATATCTTCAAAAGAACACATAAATCAAGACAAACATGCTTTTCAAAAAACTATTTTAGCTAAAATAATGTAACGTTATAGTCAATAATATTAATGTGCGTACATATCACGGATTTATTATGTCGTGTCATCTTTTATTTTATAATTCTTTTACGTGTTGCGGTGCGGTGCCGGCTAGTTAGTGATTCGACTCACATTTCATTACAACAAATTTTTTTGGATTAAAGTAAGGTGTGTCTTTGTTGATGATGTTGTTAGAGATGGCCTACATGTTTGAAGCTTAATTAAAAAGTTATTAAACCAAAATGTACTGTTCCAATAATAGTAGTACCAACAAAAGGTGTAGTTATAGATTTAAAACACATCATGTGAAGCTCAATGCCATAGATATATAGAAATAGTACCAATGAAAAATAAAATACAATTTGGGGCTTAGGGTTTTGGATATTTTTGTTGTCATGGACTACCACATCACAATGTCATGCTTACATCATCTATTACCAACTATATATTGAGTCAAGCTTGCTACTTATGTGGAAGCCATTGACTGATCGACACATGTGCACGTTATCAATATACTTTCATACATTTATTAATGCAAAAATTGTCGCACAACTAAAACAATACCAAATTGTCATACATTTGACGTAGCAAAACTTTTGGCGCGGAATGCTCGTATTATAAAACATACAACATTTAACGAATTGTGATTAGACAAAATTTTACTCAATTTTTGAAAATGGTATCATTTTGAAGTGGTCACTGTGCAAAAGAAGGCCCAATGATATATTGGAGTGGTGGTCCATTTTTCTGTGTTGACTGTGTGTGAGTGGACAAGGAGAATATAGACATTTTGAAATATGGACCACAAATCCAATGACTGTGTTTTGTACAAAGCCCATGAATATACATGATCATTACCTTGTCTTGTGTCTCAGATAGAGAAGCAATATAGACAAACAAGTAGATAAATAAGTGCAAGCTGAAGATCATAAATGTCCAAAGCACTACACAAAGTTTCTCTGCCTGTATCAGACCTCAAATTCTACAAACAAAACAATAGATGCTTTTGCTAATTTCCTATCAGAACAAATAATTGTCATCTCTGAAAAAATAAATGCATATGCATGTTGTATTGTAACAATGTACATAAAGTGTAATCGAAAAGCAAATCTGTAATTTGATCCTTCATTTCTTTCTTTACCCGTCTTGTTTCATTTGACCTTTGATTCCACGAAACACATTACAGTGCAATACCTACATTACCTTTTAGCTTATGGTACAAGTTACGAACTCTTACCAGCTAGAAAAAATGTTGAACTGTGCCGCTGAGGCTCCTAATTTTCTAACAATTGCTGCTTCCCAACACCCTTGGCAAATACTGTAACGCTGATTTTTTAATCTCTCTTAGTGTATTGAGAGCAAACAAACACAAAACATGAGGCACAAGACTACAGTAGCGTGTCTTTGTTACACGTAAAAGACTTGGACATGCACCGGGAATTATATAGTATGAAGGGGAAAAATGGAAGCATAGAAGAGGAAAACTTGCAAACAGAAAAACACTTGGTTGGATAGGGGCATACAGCCTAGAATGACGAGTAGAGTGTATAAGTTTTCTCTCTCTATATTTATATAAATATGTATCCAGCAAAAACTTAGGCTCTAGCAGCTAAATTAAATACACTGTAGCATTGGTAAATATACAATTTGCACTGAAACCAGAAACTCACCAGAGGTCCTCATCATCAACGGGATCCTTTTCCATTGCTGCCAATGTAGTCAAGCCACCCACTACTACACCAAAAAACTGTACGGTTTAAGTTTAAATGAGTTCAAGACTTGTAAGGTGAAAAACTGGGAACCATTCTGTGGGGGCCACTGTTTACCATAATTGACAATGCCTCTTCCAAAGTGAAGCAACTTGGAGTTCAGCTCAACTTTTAAAGGTTTTACCCATACAGATTCGCCTACTTTCCCAGTACCAGTAGGATCTTAAAATTTCTACAGAATATAAAAAATAGAACCTCATAGATGTTAATGATGCTTAAGAAACCAAGAGAAAAAAAAAGGGCAAGAATAATGAATGTAAATTGAAGCAGTTCCTGCCATACCAAACGTTTCTGATAGCCACGCTCACAAAGTGAGATGAAGCTCTCACATGCCCGGGGAGTTGTATCACAATTCAGCTCAATGTTCAAATCACCAAATGTTGTGTGCAGCTGAACATAGCCTTTCTGCTCGGGATTTTTCTTTGCAATCATTTTGTGCAACAGGATCGTAAGAGATAGAAGTAAAGGATCGTTAAGCATCACTGATGTAATGTCTCTTTAGTAGAACAAACACTCTCGTTAATAGTTACAAGTTACAACACAAAACTCTAGTATGATAGCCTCTTCTAAAATTATAACAAAGAAAACAAAATAGACGCACGAAAATAAATGGTTCATTAGTAAGAAGCTCCCTCCAATTTTTGCTCAACGAATACAGACTACTGACAGTAATGATCAGCAAATAACCAAACTTCATAACAAAATACATTTCCCGTATTCTTCCCAGCAACTATGTGTGTAAATTTTGTGAAGACTTTATTTAACACTAGGCAAAGAAAATGCCATTCCTTTACAAATGAATTCAGTACATCTCAGAAAACGACATGCACCGTAATTTGAAACTTTACTAGTAAGGCATGTTATTTAAACACTACATCTCAGAAAATGCCATTCCTTTACAAATGAACTCAAATCATAAACCTATAGAAGTAATTCATATTTGATCTCATGCATGAGCTGTGAAAAATATTCATCAAATTCATAATCGAAACTAAACCAAACCCAGCAAAAAAATGCAGATCCACTAGCTATTCATTCGATTCAAGCTAGAACAGTAAATTGCTTAACAATTCTGTTGCCTTACAAGACATACCATCGGAATTATGCTCGTGCCTCCACGCGGCTCTCTCTTCGACCTCCGACGACGGCTCTGTGTTCGGAGGGTTAGGGTTTATGGCTCGCCTGAGCTTTGTCTCTGAAAAGCACACGCGAGAGTGATCAGAATCTGTTAGTGGGCCTGGTTCGGCCCAAACAAGGCCCATTTACACGTGAGCTGCTACGACGACGTTTGATAGCCTTCCTCTGTCTTTTGTTGCCTGAGGACGAGGAAAGCGGCGATTTTGACGGTGGCAGCAACCTCTATCGGTGTCTCTGGAGAAAGAAGCAACAAACCCAGAAACTTGAAGCTCTACCAAATCAAGGGAATAAGCTATTTTCTTTGTCTCTTTCAGTTCTGATTTAATTTTTCTGATTGTTGCTTTTTGTTTTGTGAAATTTATGAATGGTAGAGTAATGTTATTTGCCATTAGAGCATGATTGAGAGGCTTGTCTGTGTTCCATTTGTTGGAGATGAAGCTAGTCTGCAAGAAAGTTTGCGACTTTTTTGCACCCAGAAGCTGTGGCTTGTTTAGTTGAAACGGTTCAGAGCTTTCTATATGGTTGCAATTTTGTTGTTTCCCATTACATAGTTTTGAAATTTTCATTACTTCACTACTTGTATTTTAGTCTCTTATGGGAGAAGTAGAAACTACATTTCTAGTTGTCTGTGTATTTGATGACTTGTATGGTTATGTCTTTTCCTTCCTCTTCCCTTTCGAATCTCTATAGGCAATTACATTTTTGTATGTTATTCATGAAAAAAACAATGGCTGACGAATTTGTAACATTCTCTTCTTTGTCTGTTCATTAGGTTGTTAAGTAATTGTGGTGATGCCTTTGTGGCAATCCTTTTGATTTGTGCACAAGTATGGAGAGTTGTAGATTTGATGTAGAGTTAATGGAGACAATTAGTGCTTGAAAGCGGTATAATTGTTTCTTAACTTGCTTAGAATAAATTTTGAGAATAGGTAGAAACTTTGTTTTCAATAGAATTGGATCAATCCTTTTTATGTTGTTAAGGTGAGGGTGGAGAACTGAAGCAAGTTGCCTTTGTCGCAATCTTCAATAGCCACAGAGGTTGAGAGCAATCTTCTATACTGTTTATGGTGATGCAACCAATTGATTTCATAGGTATATATAGTAATGGAAAAGGCTTCAAGGGGGTAGTGGTGTGTCCTTATAGTGTATCTTATATATGGTCTAAAGGCATTGCACACTATTGTGTGTCTAATGAAAATTTTGGGCGTCTTATTGGATACAGTTGGAGTTTATTATGTGTTTTGTTTTAAAGGATAACGCTACGGTGAATTGCTAGTTATGATGCTTACCAGTCTCGGCCATATCATGTATACACCACAAGCATACGATATGCATAGATGGTTTGGTTATCTATTGGAGACGACTTTGTGATGCATATCCACATTACTACATGAACTTGAAGGACCAAAAGGAGAACAAGACTTGTAGCCTTCCTCGAAACGAGATTGACTAGAAATCAAAGAAGGTTTGGTTATCTATTGATGGATGCTTATTTGCTGTCCTGATTCATTACTCGATTCTGTCCTTTTTCTCATAAACTCTTTGCTATTTCCAACAGTTCAATAGCGGGATGTTAAATCTGTTGCTATTGAAGGGGAAGATATGATTGTTGCAGCAACAAGTGCATGCCAGAAATCACTGGCCAAGCTAGAAACCAAAGATGCAGCAGCCGAAAAGAGAAGATGAAAGAGTCACAGAACTGAAATGTCTTCCTTCTATAAACATGTTTTCGCTGGTAAGCCTGTATGAAATTTGATATAATTACGCTTGAATCATATTGGGATTGATTTACACTAGTGTTATGGTTGCTTTGCTCAGCAGACCAATTGAGTTATGATTTTGCTTTTTTGATGAGTTGGGCCAATAAGACATTGGCTCTAAAGAGGCCTTACTTACTCCAACTGACCTAATTTCCACTCAATGATTAATCATGTGTTTCATGCCAAAAGCACTGACCACAGTTCAAAATATTTGCAAAAAGCACCCAATAACTTCCTGTTAAGAAGAACCCATCTGCTATATAAGTTTCGGAGTGTTTTTGGCTGCTTGGTTCAACTACATTACTCACAAAAGACCCAACTTTTCTGGTTCCAGGATCTGTTTCTGTGTTTATAAGAAGATGGCTGTGGTGCTAGCAATGGTGGCAGATGGTTTCACTTCGCTTGTCAGCGCACTATTGGACATGCCGGCGCATCAGTTCTTTTCCATTTTTGACGCTGCCATCTCTGCCACGATGTCCATGACAATGCCATTTATGCTCTGCTTTCTCGATCCTATTGGCTCCAGACAAGAACAACTGGCTCTTGCTTTCCTTTGATGTTTTAATTCTAGCAAGGTTGATACTATGAGATTGTATTTTGTTTTGTTTTCTTTGCTGTTGAGGCTGTTTTCTGGATCTTGATGTTCTATCTGAAATGAGATGTCTGATATGGTCTTATAGTTTCTTGATTGGTTTATTTCACAGAAGGATCAAAGTAGAATTGTTTCAGTGTATCCAAATTTTCTTGCATTTTTATAAGGATTATGGCAAGAATCATGTTTTATGATCAGTGAAATTTTAGTTAAATAAATGAGTGGAAGGGACATGTTTAGATAGTACGTATCTTGAAAAAATGGCAGAATCCAAACTACCTTTTATTACTAGCAAAAAAACAAAGATAGTTATTGAGCTATGGGGTCCGCTAATTGATTAACATGTGAAACATATATATACAGTGCTTGTAGGCTGTGGACTTGTGTATTTCTACATAAATGTGACTCGGTCTGAATCAAATATGATTTGACCATACTATCATATTGAAATCAATCTGATTTTGCTGATCCAGTCACCAAATTATCCTCGAGATAATTTATTTAGACAATTTTACCTCAATTAAACTAGTTTCTGCTCAGATGATCGTGTTGCCTTTAGCCTAACTCTACCCATTTTTAGGACCTAATTTAGATCTATTAGAGGTCTATCCATATGTTCTTCGCAAATGTTACCTACTTGGGCCTTTGAGACTCTTCAAAAAGTGTCACCTATTGCCCTAACTATATTTGAGTATGTGACCCCCACCTTACCTGTGTCTTCTTGCAAACGGGTTTTACACCTCTACATGAGACTTCTACTCTTTGTGAGTTTCCACATGAAACCTCCAAACTTTGTGAGCCTCATCACGAGACCTTCTTGTTTCATAAGCCCCCTCGCAGACCTCCATGTGTACACTTTACCCCGCTCCAAGTACAGTCCTAAATCTCGGACCACTTGGGTTATTGAGCGAGCAATTGATCAGTCTGAACCTCCAAAATCATTCTAAGTGGGGTTATTAACTTCCCTTTAAGAAGAATCATTCTGCTATATAAGTTTCTGAATGTTTTTGGCTGCTTGGTCAACTATATTACTTACAAAAGACCCTACTTTTCTGGTTCCAAGATCTGTTTCTTTGTTTCTTGGATAGACTTGGATACGAGCTATATGCCTATATACATGACAATCAGATACAAATTTTAAATTATAAGAACTACTAAACACGTTGAGAATGTGTTCCATATGGTCTCTCTTCTTGGTAGGTGATCAAGGACAATAATCAATGTCCCAATAGGACATATGGAGGTTTTGTCCATGGCCTCTTCTTGCTAGGTGAACGAGGACAATAATCAATTACACACGTCCACAAGTCTCAATTTTCGAAACTCAAAGGAAACAAAAATGAAGATGAGTTCAACAAAAAAAAAATTGAAGATATCTAATTAACCAATAAAATAATTACAGTCACAACATTGTCTTCACTCTCCTTTCTCCACCAACCTCAATTGCTCCACAAAACTTTACTATTTTTGTGTCGAACCAGACAGCTTCGACACTCGAAAAACACTCTTCAACCCATTTATCAACCGCCGCCGCATGTTCTTCTCAACTCTGGGACTCAGCGAGCTCTCCGACGACGACGACCCTCCTCCGGCAACCTCTCTCCGGTCGCTAAACCGACAGCTCGCCGAACCAGTACTCAGCCCTCTCTCAATCTTGTGCTTCTCCGACGACGTCCCATAATGGAAACTCGCAGACCTAGCCGAGTCAACGATGCTTTGACCAGAATCTCGTAAATGACAAATCTCTCTCATGCCACTCAGCTCCTTCTCCAAGCTCCGGATTCGGCAGCTCGTCGCCTCCACCGCCGCCTTCAGCTGCGCCACCTGTCGCAGCGCCGCGTCGCGCTCGAGGATCGCGCCGAGCGTGATGGGATCGTTGCTGTCCTCGGATTTGTTTCGACCATGTTGTTGTTTTTGTGTGGCGGTAGCCAGAGGGCGGTGGTCGGAGGTGGCTGATAGTGACGAGACGATGGAGTGGCGCGTGTTGAGATGCTCCACCAGCATGGCTCGGACTAGGAACCGGAGGGGCAGTTTTGGGTTTTGGACGGCGTGGATCAGGAGCTCCGGCGAGAGCTTGTTGCAGTCTATGGAGTTGCAGAGCTGTATCTTCTGATCCTCTGATAATGTTTCTCCTTCATAGTTCTGTGTAACAAAAGTACGTTTTTTTTTTTATCACAACGAGACTCTCGAATATGAGACTTTCAGAGATGATTTTGATACTTAAAAATGTTGTTTTCTTGAAATTTGAAGATCGGATCATATGATAGTGTAATTCATGTATAAATCTTTAAATTTTCTTGGAACCTAAGAGTGTAGGTCTTACCTTAAAATAAAAATCAACGATCCAATATAGGACGTCGTGTCTCGTCAACCGGCGGTGCATGGACTCGGTCATGGCGCGAAAATCGTCAAAACGAACCGTTTTAACTTCTTCAAATAAATCATCGATATTTTCGCAAGTTAACTCCAACGACTCAACGCACCTACTAACCAGAAACGCCGTCGTTTCAGCTTCGGGAAGCAAGGCGAGACACGAGCGCAGTACTTTGAATCCGTACTCTCTGTTAACATTAACGACATGTCGGAAATACGATTCTGTTATCTGCCACAGGTTCTCGTCGTCGCCGTCGCCGCCGAGCGGCTCCGTCATGTCTAGCGTCTCCGCCGCTGTCCTGAGGGCGGCGATGTTTAACGGCGTTAAGAGGATGTGGTGGTCGTAACAGAAATCGGCCACAAGAGCGAACGTTTCGGGGGTTATGTTTAACGGCGGAGAGAGCGTTAACTCGGTCTCGGACGTTAGATGACGCCTTAGGTAGATGCTCTTTGTTGTCAGAGGATCCTAAGAAAAACAATAAATGAGTCTTTTTTATTCATTAATTGCAAAAAACGGTACAAGAATTCAAAATATTTGTGATGTGACCAAGAAATAGAAACAGTTTTGCAGTTTCAGTTTTTGAAAAGCCATTAAAATTCTGTACTCTAAACAGTTTGAGGAGCTTTTTTTAATGCTGGTGCAGTTATTTACCAAAATTTAGAGCATATAATTTGTAATCAAATCTGACCGCGTTTGAAATTTAATCTATCTAATTCGATCAAATTATAAATTGTATTCGGACAAATATATTCATTTTGCATTAGAAATACAGAATATTGTTCAATATGATTCCATCTAAACTAAATCCAATCGCAAAAAGTTTCAAACAATATGTCACCGATACTCTCGTTGCGATAACGACTTAAAATAAATGCACTTTTAAAATCAAATGGCACATCTTTGTGTCTCGAATTTGAGTCGCTGGTAGCAGTATTGATAGTAAACAAATCTAAAAAATTGTATCATTAAGTATAGTAGATGGATTTGTATATAACTTTAATTCATGACCTGAAATCTCATACAACTCCATGATATATAGAAATGACTAAAATTAAGTAAGAACAATAAAGATTAGGTAATGAAGAGACCTTGTGGAGATGAAAACATGTTCCTTGGACATGAATGGAGACATCTGGATTCCTCCCTGTAGCCAGTGTCCTGCATATTTGTTGCAGAGAAGAACCACAAAATTATTATAATAATAAAACAATTAATAAACATTTGTGAGTTCCAATGTTGTTAATGAATATAAAAAAAGACCATGATTGGACTCTGCAATGGAGAGGAGAGGAATTGGAGGGAGAGAGAAAGGAAGAAGAAGAGGAGGAGATGGAGTCTTCAAACAGTTCTTCTTCATAAATGGTGTCCACAACACCCAAAGCTTTCCAAGCCTTCATGTCTTTTAAGGATTTTTGGGGAATAAAAAATGGTGATGCTCTTGCCTCTTGGCTTCTTCTTCTTGTTGTTACAGTTTTTTGAAGAAATGAGAAATGGCCTTGTTATTCTTCTGAGGAAGGAGCATTAATGGCTGCATGTGATGACTCATAAATGCTATATAGCCTTAACTCCTCTTCTTTTCTTCAAATTCAATGACCCTTGCTCTTTAGCTTCACTGTCTACAGTGTTTTTGTGTGTTGATCCAGAGTCTCTAGGGTTGGTTTGTTTGGGAAATTTGATTTGGAATTTATTGGTTGCATTAGATTCAATTTATCAAATATATGTATTGGTCATTCTCAATATTTTGTACCCGCTTTATGGTAAGAAATGTTTTTAGGTTGCGTTTGATCGTAGTGATATAAGAGTGGATTTGATTTCGAAATCCATCATACTATCTTATCCACCGTTTGACGACAACGATGGATTGG